>CAEFZY010050928.1:0-162105 GCA_903066815.1 Brachyrhaphis roseni
AAAACGTGATAAAATCATGTTGGATAAACAAGATATTCAACAACTTAACGTTTATGAAATTAAATCATGTTGAGATAACGTAACTCATTATAGTCAGACTGATATTGTGCTGCACTGAAAACAATAAACTTTGGGGGTTGTTACATTGACAAAAGAATATCATGTACTTTTAACACAATAATTTCATGTTTCCAATGAAAACGTGATAAAATCATGTTGGATAAACACGAAATTCAACAACGTAACGTTTATGAAATGTAATCATGTTGAGATAACATGATTCATTAGAGTCAGACTGATATTGTGCTGAAGACGACAAGCGAGATCACAGGAGATCACGCGAGATTTTGGGAAATCACACGCGGTCACACGAGATGAGAAGACTAAAGTTTCCTGGCAGCCTTGTGCATATATATATCCACGATGTTGTGTGCTAACATCACATGAAGTGATGGTTAGCTGGCACTTAACTAGCATTTCTTTACCATTTGCATTATTTTCTGCTTGTTCCATGCTTGTATCAAAAAAATTGAACTGAGGTCGTCATTGCATTTCCTAAATAATAACATGTTGTTTTAACAAAATAATTTTATGTTTCAAACGAAAACGTAATAAAATCAGTTTGGAAACTTTTTTTTTTAAACAAAAAAAAACAGTACTTTTTTTGTTTTATTGAACAAAAAAAGTTCAATAAACTTTTATTACAACAAAATAATTGTTGTGGGAAAAAAAATTATTACAAAGACAAAAAGTCTTCGAAGAAAAAAATGGAATAAATAAATAAAAAACATCTTTGAAATAACGTAATTCAATCATGGAAAGGATTTCCACAGGATTAAATAGCTTTCTTTCTACATGAAGCATGTTTGTTGAGCTAACTTAATTGTCATGAGTTGAATCAAATTTATTAAGTAGTGTGAATGTACCACTGTAGAATAAGGTGGTTTCAACTAAATTTGCATTGCAAAGTAGTTTGGCTTACTCTATTAAATTACATTGGGTCCAACTATAGTAAAAGTTAAGTTGAGCCAACACATTCACTTTAAATTGGAGTAACATAATTACATAGTGCTGAAATAAAGCAAAGTAATCAGGTGGAAATCCTTTCCATGATTTTTTTATGTTCATCCAAAGAGGGATTTTTTTCAGTGTATAGAAATAACTGAGTAATTTTTAAGTGATCTCAAAGTCTTCAAATCATTGACACAGCTTGCTGACTTTGAAGACTGACTGAGTCAAACACCAAACACACTTAAACTGGACCATGAGAATTTGGTACATTATCAGATTTCAAATTTGTACATCTTTTATTGTTTTCATAAAACTACACAGCAAATTCTGCAGAGTTAAAACAACACTATGCCGACTATCTATTTGGTCCTTATCAAAGTTGGGGTTAATTAAACTCTTCCAGTTATTTCAACAAGAAATTTAATAATTTTATAACTACTCAAACTATTGTTGAAATAACTCTGTAAGAGTTAAATTAATGCCAATTCTGAAAAGGACCAAATAGACTCGGCATAGTGTTGATTTAACTCTGCAGAATTTGTTGTGTACATTTTAAATTTTTTTTGTTTTTATTTTTACATCTTTGAACAAATACTCCTATTTCACGCATAGTGGAATTAACATTTAATTTTTCTTCTGATCTGTTTATGCTTCAGCACAGATAACTGGTTTACACCAAGTTAACATTTTCAGCAGTTTTCTTCTTCAGTTTCACCTGATGCTTGTTTTTTTACATTCTTTTAAAGGGTTTTACTGTTCATATGCTTCTACTATGTCATCTACAACAGCAGCTTCTGGATTCCTTTAGTTTTTTAGCATATTTTCTTACCAACTCAGCTCACAACATTTACAATGTATTTTGTGAGAAAATAGATTTTTTCTCTAGCTGTGTTATTTCTCTCTCTTTGTCTAGATGAAGACACATTAAATGTGCAGATTATGTGCGCGTGGTGCCAGAAGGTCGGTGTAAAACGCTATTCTCTGAGCATGGGGAGTGAGCTGAAGAGCTTCTGCAGCGAGAAGTGCTTTGCTGCCTGTCGCAGAGCCTATTTCAAGAGAAACAAGGTAGGAACCCCTGCTTTTCGTCAGCTTTGCATTTTCTAGACACTTCTTAAGGGTCGTTTGGTCACAAGTTATCATGCCACCACATGACATCACCGACACTGACTGGAAAATGAAGCTGATGGATCCATGACTTCATGAATTTATACATTACCGTTGACTTAATTATCATGATGTGAATAAATACTGAGCAGAAAAGTTGAGGGGGGTTCAATAATTTCAGTAGATTTATCAATGGTTTGGAAAGAATCCATATAGTAGACATCTAAAGCTACCTTCTCTGTATAATATGAAAACATATAATGGAGAAACAAATGTCCTTCACAGTTCAAAATACCAAATGTTTTACCTTCAAGCCCTTGACTGCAGCAAAAACAACTTGGAAATGTAAACTTTTTGGTATGCAAATTAATCAAAGCAAATAAAAATGTCTTTCTTTACCTCATACCATTATTCCTGTTAATATGATAATTTGTCAGTCGTCAGTTCCTCTTGGGATTTTATGCTTGCACAATAAAGTTGCTAATTGACTCCCATTACCATTGTTTATATGGTGGCTACATGCAATTAATGCTATATTTGCAAACACCACATTGTTTTTAAGGCCCTTTTGCACTGCAGGGCCGGCGTGACACGGATCCGCTGTACTGCGGCTCTGGCCCAATTATGTTTGCATTGAGCAAAGTGCCTCATCTAGAGTCTAAAGTCTAGCAAGATCTCTGAAAAAGTCTGGAAGATGACTCGTCTCTGTACCAGTTTCCACAGCAAATGAACCAATCAACGCCTGACTTCAAACCAGCAAGGTCTGGCCGGCCCGAATGGAACCTGATCTCTTGGGGTTCCAGGGAGCGGGGTGGAACCGGGCTCTAAGTGCTCAGTGCAGAAACACCTCACCCAGCTTGAATCCAGGCTGAACAGTGCAAAAGGGCCTCTAATTTGAGTCAATATGAAGTGACTACGTTTTCACTCCAAAGTAGGTAAACTGATGTAGAATTACTTTTAATTTTTATTTGTTTACAGTTTGGAAGCTAAAGTAACAAAAATTACAACAACCTAAGAGGAAAAAAAACAGAGAAGCTAAAAATTCCAAGTTTGTTATTTTCTTACCTAGTGCAACTGCTTTGCATAAAGACTCAGCCCTCTTTTTAATTATGGAGAATGTTTGTCTGACCTTGTTCAATTTATTTTTCAAATTTATTAGGACAGAAAAACTCAATAAACTACTGTAAAGAAACCTATGCTAATCCTTAGTGCTAACTGAGATCAACAGACTAATCACAAACATAAAGCTGTGGGGCATTGTTATATTTTTACTATCATTTTTGTTTTTTGATTAAATATATATTTTATTGTAGCAAGCAGAAAATATTAGCCACTAATGCAGTTAGCATTAGCATAACTAAACTTACACCGTTTTGCTGTTTACACCCCAATCTGTAAAACCCCCCAAAATAATAAAGTATGTTGAATTTTTGATTTATTAATTGATTACCCAACAAATCATGTATAATAGATAACTAATGAATTAATAAATAATTCCAAGTTTGATTTCTAGAGACTGGTTGGTCACAACAAAGACCAAGGTTTAGTTTTAAAGTGCTGCGAGGAACAGCAAAACTGCAACGTAGACAGAAAATCCAGCTTGACAGAAACCATTTTTTATTCTGATAAACTTATTGAGCTTTTCATGTTTTGTAAACTAGAATCATTATACCATAAAATAGCCTGAAGTCTAATTGTTACTATTACCAATCATCATAAATATAAGTTTTACAGTTCTCTCCACAATAATTGCCCCCCCTTGTGAAGACATGCATTTGAATGCATAAAGGCTTTCAAATAAATTGTTGTTTTTGAGAGTTGGTGACCCCAAGAAACTAGTTTTTCTGCAGCCAAATAGTGATTACTAAACATGTTTTATTTCTCTTTAGTAATAGAAGATCCTTGTCCTCCCTGCCCAGTTTTTCACAGATCAACTGTTGTGTGTTCTGCTCCATCTTTTGAATTATTCCTCTGACTATATATATATATATTTATATTTTTTTTACTTGTTCGTTGTGGGATCATGCTCTTGCAATACTAGGTTATTTATTTCAAGGCCTTTTTGCACACCTTTGCCAGGAGCACCAATAATTGTGGAGAGTGCTGTTCCAACAAACAAAAAGTCTTGTTTAACTGCACTCTCATCTCCTTTACTGTGGTTAAACAAATCTCCTTTCTCTTTTATACCCAAGCTGGGATATATAAGGACTTATACAGTGAGTATACCATATTTTACTCTGCTGTTTGTCCGTCCTGAAATTCATCCAAATAAACACCACACTACAGCGAATAAATGCACCTGCAGCTTGTTCATTTAATGTCTTTCTTTCCCCTGACACTATTTCCCAAAGCATGTAAAATTCAACTTGAATGTTTTAACTGCTATTGTTTATAGGATGATGCTAATATTATTTCACAACATTTGCATTGTTAATGATAAAACTGTAGCGTAATCATACAAAATGTTGACCGATAATCTGACAGTCTCAGGTGATGTCAAGGGTTCACTGACATTAGGAACATTTATATTACATCAAAAGAAGGCTGTTTTAAAACTTGTTTTATTTTTATATTTGTAATCCAAATTAGGTCTTTCTCATTTAATAGTTAAAGGTTATGACATATTTACGGTTTGTTTATTTTTTCTTCACACTTTGTCGCAAACTCAAATGAAACAGGCTTCTGTGAACATTGCAAGAATACAGTGTAAAACTGTTTCTCATTGCAGACAATATAGTTGCAGAATTTCAGTTAGTCAAAACATTGTTTTAACGTATAAATTTAGCAATGGGTAATGAGCCTTTTTTATGCTGTGTGATTGAGCCATTATGTCCTCCACTTTCATTACTTTTACTTCCAACTATCTTCCTCTGATTAAGATTTTTGTAAAGCTATTCCAATCCCACCCTCACCTCAAACCCATCTGTTAGTCCTACCTCACACCTCGTCACTGTCTTGCTGCTCAATACCATACGCCACCTTCACGTAAAGAGCAAAAGTATTTATACCTCTAGAATATTTTACATTCTGTTTCTATTCCAAACCTTAATTTATTTTATCGGTATTTGACGTGATGAACTAACAGAAAGTGTTGTAGAGTGGTGATTTAATAAAAAAAAAATCTAATTTGTGAGCATCAGTTCTCAAGCCTTGCCACAGATTCTCAGTGAGATATTCTTGAACTGTCTGGTGTCCAGAGACGTTTATGCAGCTTTTTGTTCATGAATGTGCTCTAATAAATATCTGAGGCCTTCGCAAAATAGGTGGATTTATCTAGAGGTGGACTCAATTCACTGGTAAGATGACTTCAGATTGAAGTCAGCTGCTGTGGATTTATGGACCCCACCCATTATTGGTTTAGTATTTGTGGATTCACATATTTGTGGATTTTTTTGTGGAACAAAATTTTTCATTATTTGCAAAATATTTACCTATGCAGCTTTTTTCTGAGAGTTAAAAAAACAGTTTGGGGAGCTGTTTCTCGTGTTTTCAAAGCAGCCAAAGTGTCATTTGGTAAATAATGACACTTATAATGCAAAGTTGCTCTAAAAGTTGCATTAAAAGTGTCCTTATTTACAAAATAATGCAAAGTTGGCACGTTTAATGGTCATTTAAAAGCATTTGGTGTGTTAACTATTAAAATAAGCAGATATAAGCATTTTTAGAGGCGGCCTTAAATACTTGTGTATTTCAACTACTTCCCTAACCCCCAAGAATACAGTAGTAATACAGTAATCTAGCACACAAGGGGTCAATAAAGCACCTGAAAAACACAAAAATATTAAGGAGTTTAATTTGGTAAGTGAGTATAATGAAGTTGATGCAAGTCACCTTTCTCCCCCCATCTGACTTGTCAAAAAAATGTATCAGAACTTTAAACACAAGTTAAAAGCTCTTAATAAAATACACACATCTGTTTTGTTTCACTGCTACAGTCAACCTCTTCCTCAAGACATTGTCCACATTTGAAATAATTCCCCTGCAGTGATGCTCTTTGCCACTAAGACATGTTGGCTGTTTCATCAGCAGAATGCAAGTGTTCAAACATCACAAACACAGAACAGTCTTCCTCTCCCTCAGTGGCTCAGATTCCATATTTTGTCTAGCTGTCGAACATTTCTGCAGTCCATTTGTGTAAACGATACCCATATGTTTCTTTCTCCATGCACCCACAAGGTTGGACGCAGCAAAGCAGCCTGCAGGCTTTCTCCTTTTTCCTCACATCTCCTCATATCTATGCAGACTCTGGATAGAGGTGAAGAGATGAGGGGTTGGGGGTGCAGCGACGTGAGTGGGAGTCGTGTTGCATGAAGCATCCTCAGCTGCTTCATTCATGAAATCCAATCGCCTTCTCGTGTGACAGAGGCAGATACTTTCTCACATCTCTGCATACCTCCACGTTAACCGGGGCTTGTCTGTGTGCAGCGAATGATGATGGATAGTTTAATTTAAGCTAATCACTTATGTTTCTGTTTACTGGGTCTTAAGCCTCTCAGTTAATATGGAAGATCCTGCTTCCTCTTGTCTTCCAGCACTCAATAATTCTGTCACCTCATTCTTATTTATTTTATTTTTTTGCTTCTGACTCATTCAAAACCAGAACGACTCGTTTTCTTCTTTGATCCTACTCTAAATTGAAATGGGGAAGATGCAGAAGTCCTCCGAGGATGTGTTCTTTTACTCATAGATTGTTTGGGGGATTTCAATAAAATAGATATTCCACTGTAGCCTTTAGCTGTTGATGAAAAGCTCCTGAATTGCAACACCTTTAATTTCATTTGCATGATTTTTCCAGCAGAAAACCAGTATGAAGTTTGTGATTTGGTGCAGACGAATGATACCCTGAACATAGAACAAGTTACTTCTGCCGTCGTATTAAACTGATCAGCTTCATGTTTTGCTCATAGCAGGTTATCTATGCTAAAGGCAAAATACTTTGTTAGTAACGACATACTAACAAAGTATTTTGCTATGTTTAAAGATATTTGAAGGACCCAACAGCAGACAGGAAGGAGGCTGGATCAAATCAAAGATGACATTTAATGAAAGAAATAAAAATTAAACAAACATACAGAACGGTTGAATACAAGGAAAGATGCAGAATAGCTACAAGATCCCAGGAGTCAGAGTTGTATAAATGCTGGGTTTGTAATTAATGGATAAAACAAAATTGATTATTTGTTTTTGGGTTGCAGCTGTGAAGGGAGGGAAGGCTAAGCTAATGCAATGGAGGCACTAGATAGTAACTAACGACACAGATCACAAGATGACCTATGCAAAAACCAAATTGCAAACACAGAAGAATCACTGGAATAATTTAGATATTCCAACTGTCTGAAACACCTAAAAAATTGTATCTATTTCTCCAAACCAGTTTAACATCAAAACCAATTTTCTTTATTTTTATGCCAAAAACATTTGGGTTTAATAACATATGGCTATTATGAGACATAAAATCAATAAATAATTTATATAAATATATATTCAGTGCATTTAACATTGACTATTTTTTTTAAAATTCATTGTACAAGATTGGTTTGTACAATCTTACATTTTTTTTGAAGCCATACATTTTAGTAAGGCTCTGAGGGCCTTTTGAAAATAAACAGGCCCACAGAATTACAGATTCCCCACCGTGTTAAATTGTGTGTCTTATGTGTTTTCCCAAATAATTCCTCCTTTTATTGACTCCAGGTCACTTGGCAAACTTTGCATGTTTAGGTTTGTGATGACAGGATAGAGAAGCTGATTTTCTGGCAGCTCTTGAGCAGTGAGCCTTGCATATTTTACCTCCCTTACCATCCTCATCTCTGTGTAGACTTATCATCTAGTCTTGTTTATCTTAGATTATTTTAATTAGACATTTTAAATAATAAAATCTAACTTCATATATGATCAAGTTTAGGAAAGCAGTGATTTCCCTGCGGCTATGGTTTATGAAGATTAGCAAAGATCTGCTTCATTTGAATGACTTGCTGAATCTTCTTTTCCCTTTTGAAAAGTGGCAGAAAGAATAAACCTCTCTGTCACATAATATTTACAATTAGGTAAACAATTAGGTGTGGGTTACTAAATATTAGTTACTACAAACAATGATACACTAATGAAAAAATAAATTTCTTTAAAAATTCTTCACTGAAATGAATGTTGCTGTTTTTAGGGAAGATGATGGAATAGATGTAAATAAGTGATCAAATTACAGACTATATTTCAGTTTAGTGTGAAATTACTGCAATGAAAGATTAATTTAATCCAAGGGTTTTCACACAGCTTTACCACGACAACAATAATCAAGGAAGGTGCTTCATATAATATAAAGTTGTGTCTTAAATGCTTGTTTTTTCAGTGTTTTGCCAGTTCAACTGGTGAAATCGTGCTGCAATAGCTTCATCAATCTGTTTTTCCAAGCTGTTGGGTTTTGGTGTTTTTTTTTACTATCGATTGGTTTGATATTTTCAAATAGTACTTTTTTTTTTGTTTTTGTCATGATTTATTTAAGAACAAACCGGCACATTTAAAAAGCATGAGAAAACTTCAGTTCGCAGGTTGTTTCTGCTGCAGCACACACTTTTCTTTCCTTGTTCACACCGTTAAACCTCCCCCTCCTTCTCCTCGGAGACCCCAGACCTCCATCAGTGCCTTTCCCCGAGAGCTCGCTCCAGGCACGAGGGGGCAGAGTGTCGCTTCATGTCAGCCCAGAAATGTCACATCACCCCCAACATGCACACAAACCTGCCTCCTTGCTCCTCCGCTCTCCATGGTTTTCCATCAGCTGCCACAGAGGAAGAAATGTATGAGAGAGATGAGGGCATCTATCAGAGTGTGTGTCTGTAAGTGTGGGTTTTGTGTGTGGATTGCTCTGTGCACGTGATGAAGACTGTAAAGCGTCTGCACGTTGCAGCTGAGGCTCGCTGGAGCTCGGGAAGCCTGCAGGCCTGCCTTACAACGCTGCAGGGCACAGAGAGGAAGGTGATTATCTCGTAGCTGCCAGCCATCCAGCTCAAATAAAGAAAAGAGTAACTCCAACTAACAAGATGTGGAGACTGTAAAAGTAAACATGAACTTGGATGGCTTTTTGATATTTCTTTAACTTGTACTGCAGATAAAGTCTCGGAAAATATTTTTATTTTTTTGCCAGAGCACTTGTTCTGGCATCGGTAATTACATTTTTGTACGCTTCTTATGATGAAAATTTTTGTGTTCATCACAGCGCGGCTCGTCCCATGAGTTTTAGGAGACGTTTTATGCTTCAGTGATTAACAGGTCAGATTTAAATTGCCAAAGTCCAGAAAAAAAGTCTTTGAAGGAGCTTCAGAATGACTAGAAACAACTGATCAAGGCAGCTTCTAAAGCTGACAAGACGGTCCAGCTGCTTGGAAGGAAAATTTAAAGAAATGAGAGATGACTCAACACTTTCGTGCAGCAACAGCAAGAATAACATTTGCTGCACACTTCAAAACGGGATGCGGTACAAACTGCGATGTGCAAACATCACAGAGGGAAAATTTCCACAGCACCGGAAAAACCGGAGCAAACTTGTTTTGTTTTACTATATATATTTCAAGGGGTTTATTTTCTCTCTTATTACTCTGTGCACCCGTGTTGGTTTTCTGATTTCAGAAAGCAATTTTTATTTTGGAAGAGTGGTTATTTTTGGCAGCTGATGGGCACACACACACCTGGGTGAGTACGCATGCCCAGATGGAAGACAGCACTTAGACAGCTGGCCTCACATCCCCACAGGACTGCGGCATCAACAGAGGGGAGCATCGAGGAGGATGTCTTCCTTTGTTGCCTGAATTAGAAACTATGGATGGATGGATGGATGGATGGGCAGTAAGCATTTTTAGCATGTTAAAACAACCATTCAAGCTTTATTGGACTAGATAAAACATTAAGATGTTTTATCCATTTTAATGCTTTTTTTAAAATTTATTCCTAATAATACAGTCATACAAAACTTCTATGTTAAAATTCCCTGGATTTCCATTTCTAGATATTCATATTCATTACAGTGTTAATAAAATTACACTGCATATCTGTCTATCCATCTATGTCTGTCTTTGAGTGGCTCTCTGTGAGCCTTGAGCCTTGTTCACGGTGCCAACACCTCATTAGTGCAATATGTAAATGAACTGGAGCGGGGCCAGAGGGTCAGAGCACAAACTGGAGGCTGGATAATAGCACAATGCTGCATCTTTCTGTCGTTGTGCATGTGTGTTCGCCACAGAGAGTTACTGAGTCTTCAGATTTCTGCCCGGTTAATGTCCATATACCATTTCTGGCGTCTGTAGCGCACATGACTGACTTCAGAACAGATGAAGTGACAGAAAATGATGAAATTATCCAGACAAATCAAAGTTTTTCGGGAGTTTTCAGGTTAAACACCTGTTTAGACCAAGTGTTTGATCTACATCTACAAGGATCTGAACTTATCAATAAACATCTATAATATTGGCTGTTAAGTCTTCATTTCAGGGGCTTTTAGTTGTACTTCATGACCCAATTGTATCACACCAAGTTCCGTTCTATACAAAAGTTGATTTTTTTAAAATATTAAAATAAAAAACACAATGGAGCGTCTCCGGAAACATCTTAACCACACCTGACATAACAGATTGCCTCCGTTTTCACGCCTTGCATAATGAATGACTCAGAGTGCAGGAAGCTCATTTTCCTGCTGCAATCAGTGTTTGAAAGGATTTTTTTTTTAAATGCTGCAATAAGATACTCATGGAAATGACACAGCTGAACTGTTTGGACAGATTTATCAAATATCATCCATTTGATACTGATATATACATTTAAAGGACTGAGGAGTCCTGGAATATTTTAGGTACATATATTTTAACCTTTTATGCCCTTTGCATGGCCTGCAAAAGTATTCACCCTTTTCAAATCACAACCTTAACCTTCAGTGCATTTTATTGGGATATTAGGCAAAGAGTCAGCACAAACTAAAGCATATTTATGACGTGGAAAGGAAATGCTTCATGGTTTTCATCATTTTTAGAAATCTTTTGCAAAATAGCTTAAGATCATTCAGATGAGCAAGAAATCTATGAACATCGATTTTCAAATATTGCCACAGACTGATGTTTTAGAGTTAGATCTGGACTTTGACTGGGCCACTCGAACATCATTGTGATCTCGCTGACTTTCAGCCATCTTCCCATTCACTCCAACTAGTTTCCCTCTCCTTCTTCAAGAAAAGTATCCCCGCAGCATGACGCAGATGGTTTGACGCTTACGGTTGTAATATGATGTAAACATGTAAAAGTTTAAGGGATATGGATACTTTTGCTACCACTGTACAGGCAAAACTAATCGCATTTTTTTTCATTGAACTAAACATCTGCACATGCATGTTTGCACGTTTAGTTAGCCTGTCGAACAACTTTGCAATCACCATTTCAGTTTTGTTTATGTCTCTCTTTGCTTTGCATTTCTCAGACTTTTTGTTGCCTCTGTTCACCTGTTTTATTTGACCATCCTTAAAAAGTAGCCATTATTTCTCCTCCCCCTCCTCAGACGAGAGACTGCGGCGGCCTTGGAGGAAAATTACCCCGGCACGTCTTTACTCAGGACGCTCCCCGGCTTGTCTTCAAGACAAACAGCGATGTTCTTGTAAGAATCATGAACATTTAACACCAGACACAGTTTCAGCTCAAAGGCTTTTAAGAACATGCATACATTTATTTTTTATGTTTTCATTTTTTGTGCTTTTAAACATTTTTTTTTTCCATCACACATTGTATTCTGTTTCAAAAAGACAGAAACACAGCTTTCATACTCCTTGGTCTTTTCTACATTTGTCATTTCACAACCATGAACATGTGTGTTTTACTGAGATTTTATGTGACAGTCGCAGTACTGAAGTGGAAAGTAAATTGAACATAATATAATTTCTCTTTTCTGTATCTCAACTAATTATTTTCAGAAATTATTTAGTTGTCATTTAATCTCAGTATACAGTTGAAATCATAAGTTTACATACATGTTTTTCTCACTGTCTGAATTTAATTCAGACCAAGTTTCTGTTGTTTTAGGTCAGGTTAGAATTACCAAAGTTATTGCTATTTGCGAATTGCCATAATAATGAGAGGAAGCATATGTCAGATATGAATTTATTGTTGCCCGTGTGAACTTCAGGTTTCAACTGTGATGATTTCAGAGCAGAATCAAGAAACATAGCAGAGAGGTCAGGGAGGAAGTTGTTCTCTGCGGTTTAAAGCAGGATTAGGTGACAAAATAATATCCTAAGCTTTGAGCATCTCACCATGCACTCCTCAATCCATCTTCAGGAAACAGTAAATCTAACAAACTGTCTACAAGTCCATTATTATCCAGAGATTCAACCCAGAGGCCTCTGGTAAGACGGGAGGAGTTGCAGACATCGACGGCTCAAGTGTGATAATCGGCAAGCATCTTCCAATATGACTTTAATTGAGAAAAAAAAAAAAGACAGACTGGCTTTAGATGTCCTGTTGGCAGTTTGTCAAAAGTCTCATAGGAAACACAGAAGACATGTGGAAGAATATGGTGTGGTAAAATAAGACCCAGTTGAATTTATAGGTTTACATGAAGAGCGTCTGTGCAGTGGGGAAACTAATACAGCACATTACGTTGAATACACTACAGCTAAGGTTAAACATGGTGGTGACAGCATCATGCTGTAGGACTGTTTTTTACGTTTCTCTCCTGGATTTGCTGGTTGACCTCTGAAAAGCAAATGGCAGTGAATGGATGTACTTTATGTATTGCACTTTATGGCTGTTAAGCAAATACTTGGCTGTTGCAACCCATTGAATGGTTTAGCTGTTTAAAATTTTTATTATATTTTTATTTTAGTCTGGTGTCATTTACTGTTCTTCAGCAGCTACACCATTATTTTTAATTTTAACTCAGTGGATGAAAGCTGTTCAGATATTCACAAATTAATCTTCTGGCGACTCAGTTAAAACAAACTCTGTCTGAACCCAAAAGAATCTGCACCATGTGTACCAGTTCTTTCTTAAAAGACCAACATTGGAATTGTTGGCATCATTCTAAGGATATTCAATCACATCAGGACACATTGTTCAAATATTTTAGGTCAAATATTTAAGAAAACATTGATTATTTTCTTCTTAATGCAAACAGATATGAAGTATTTCTGCTGGCCAACAGAAATACTTCATATCTTTGCTAGAGATCAGAGTTTCTACAGGAACATTCAGACACGATCCACCACTCAAGTCTCATCTTTCTTGCAGCCGGAGTGGTTTTACTCATCAGCCCGGCCCGTAGTGTGTGCTGGGAAATCCTCCAACCGAGCTTCACTTGGCCGAGACAGGAAGGTTTTTACGTATCACATTTATAATGACCGATATGATGGCTGGCTGTAATAAGAGCATCCTGACAGACACACAGAACAGGCCTGTACCTCTTTGACTTTTATCTGCTCCTTAAACTTTTCGTTCTCCATTCAGATTTTAACGAAGTGTGGCTAATGTGAAGCCCAGAAACAGGAAATCAACCAGATATCCTTTGTCTTTTATTGATCAGGTCATTATAACCAACAAAACAATAAATGATGTAAACTAATTAGTACCCACAGCATCAAAGGTATTTGCTGCAGATGGTCTTCAAGAGGTTGAATTGAAGAAACCTAGTTTGAGCTTCATTTTCCATCAAACTCTTTTTCTGCTAAGAGTTTGTTGGCTGCATTCGGAGCATTAATTCTGTTGACGTCTAGAGTAGTCAGGATGTTCTGCAGATTGTTTTGAGCATACCCTGGCTTATCAAACTAAGTTCCTCTTCAGTGATGGATTTGTTTCATAACCAGCATGAACAAAATCCCTAAAGTGATGCTGTTGGGGTTCAATGTTGTGATGTCAGCTGATCAGTGTATTAGTTATCATAACATGCCCATAATGTGTGGCCTGAGAGCTCCTGCGTGGCTTGGTCATGAAGAATTTGAAGCCTCAAATAGGCGGTAGTTTAGGAAAATGATGGCATTGCTTCTGGTGTGGCTGGCGAACTCATAGCGTCCTGCCGTTTCCCTGGCAACAACCAAAAATATTGTACCACTCTCCCACTAACTGCTCAATCAGTTAATGCCACAGTCACCTCCTTTCACATAGAAATTGGTATAATCACTCTGCTTGCTGCTAATGGCTCTTTGCTGCAAAGAAGGTCCAAATTACCCCAAGGCTCAGCTGTGCTGGTTGTTGAGAGACCAAAGGAAGTAGTGAGCCACTGGGCTGCTGCAGTTTGAACACAGTTTCTACGTGTCTTAGCTGCCAATAGACTCTTTCAGAAATACTTTGGGACCTGTTTGTTTTTTCTGTGGATTCTGAAAAGTCCAAGACGACATCAGGTTTAAGTTAAAATGTTCATTTTTACAACCCTGAGCTACCAGGTAAGACAGTCACGCCACCATAATGAGCGACTTATTTAAAGGTTAGGTAGTTTCTCAGGATTAAGGGTGTTATGGACAAGCAGTCTGTGCAAACATCTGGCCAGCTGGTGAAAAGCAAAAGTGAGTCACATGTAATTTTCTGCCAGTAACACACAATCGATGGTGGTTAAATGCTCCAAGACATGACATAACACAGCAGTTCAGCCAGAGGAAGTTTTTTTTTTTTTTAAAGCTTTTATAATTAAATACTCGACAAAAAGGATGCAGTGCCACACTCCACAAGGGTGTTTCACCCCTTGGAATTGGAGATATCTGAAACAAAATTATTTGTTACCATCTATATTGACCCAGATAAGATCCCATTTAATCATCTATGGTTCTGCAATACCAACTTTATTTTTACTTGTAAAACCCTTTGATATAGCCTTTTCATTTTCAGAATCCTCTTTATTAATCAGTCTTTTCTGTCTCTTACCACTTTGAAACCCCCTCTTTATCTTCGGCAGTTGTTTTAAATCTGTAAATACTTCTTCAGTTACTAAAACTTTCTGGTATAGCTATGCAACTTGTTGCATCAAAAATATTTTCTTCCTGCCCCACAACCCTTAACAACCCATCTGGCTCTTCCTAATTTTCTCCCTTCTCGTCGGTTCAGAAGGTGAGAGGAGAAAGAACGGCTGCTTCTTTTCCAAGCCAGATAACTGGTTAAAGTACATCACCATCGCTGGCTCGTTGGCCACGGTGGAAATAAATGGCCGTAATTAGGCTGAACTGCAAACATCTGTGTGCAGGAGTGTGGAGCGAGACGAGAGGGAAGGAGAAAGCACAACTCCATTAGCGTAATGCTCGGTGAAATTTTCACTCACAGTACAGAAAGTCGTTAAGTGCTCTCCATCTGTCTTTCCGAGTCGAGGAAAATTTCAGTACATTTATAATTTAAAATATCCAAGGTCTAGGAATATAAAGCTCAACTTGTGAGAACACTTCTTGGACTTTTACTCTGTTACGCCTCATTGGATTAGTAGGACTAATTGAACAGTTAAAGCATCTAAAATTAAAATTACTTCTAATGGTTATGTATGAAATTATGTCTCAGATCTGTTCTATGGTTGTCACCATGCGTGTAACTTCTTACGCTATCTTGTATGATTGCTTAAAATCACAAAATATTTGCAAAACCTGTCAATTTTTTCAAAGTTGTAGTAGATAAAGTTTATTTTACAAATGCATCCACATAGACAGCTTTTCTGACTTAATCTTGTTAAGCCACTGTCAGACCTGATTCTTTCTAATAAACCAGTGCTGCTTTGCACCGTGTAAAACAGGAGTTTATCCGCTTTCCGGTTGCATCCTTCAACTTATTAACATTCAGCAGGGGGGCAAAAGGGTCTGTATGATGGATGGATGTCGCTGAAGGGTCTGACAACTGATTAATGCCTTAATTATCTCCAGTGAGGACCTGCCACTCCTCCCAGAGCTGACAGAGTGAGCTGTGTGTGGCCTGACGAGCGTCGCCGTGTTTGGGGCTCGCCCACTGCTATCTGCTCCACCGGGGTCACATTCATTTTCTTCCGTCAAGAAAAATGCTCATATTTTTGCACTGTGAAGGTGTTGATGAAAGATTGCAGCAGCCTGTTTTTGGGATCAGCACCACTGCAGTGGTTATAAAACTTCACATTTAAGACGAGCCAACACATATTTGGGTTCTGTATAGCTGTATAAAATAACAATTAGATGGAAAGGCAACAGAAATGTATTATGCATGTCTGTTTTTATGAAAAACGTGTGGGATCTATACTTATTTTTTCAGATCATTAACTGTTTAATAGACTTGGATAACCTTAGTAAATATAAAACTATTTAAAGAAATGGCTCTTAAATCCATAATTTCAACAAGATCTTCACAAGACCATTATATTCTTTTTTATATTAGTTTTTTTTTAAAGCCATATAGACATTTTAGATCATTGTCTTTCTGCATAACCTAAGTACACTTTAACTAAAGGTCACAAAGAAATTCTCCCTCAGGATTTTGTTGTGTGGAAAAGAACTCATGGTTCCATCGACTCTCATAAATTGTCCAGACTATTACCCCACCTGCACCATGCTTGACGTTCTATACAGCTGAGCAATATGGATAAAAATATTTTCATTTATAAATATGTTTTTTTTCAACTTCACAGATTCAAAGACAAATATCACACTAATGTTTCAAATTAAAGTTTCTAAAATAATATGTATTCCAACGCAAACGGAAAGAATAAACTAAAGCAATCATTATTAGTAGCTAATGAAATTTGTTTTCATAAATTACACACAGATTGTACAATGTTATGGGTTAGAAATACAGTAAACAAATTAAACATTGCACTTTCTTCACTAGCAGCATAATGATGTAAAAGCAGTTGAAGAACAATTTGAGACTTCAAAAATGCTTCAGTACATGAATTACAAAATGTAAATCAAGTTTACAGCCCCTTTTTCTCTACCTTGCAAAAATGCTTAAACTTAGGACACATGTTTTGTCTTTTCCTATTGAAATATCCCTGTTTATATGTTGTTCTGGGTTATTTTTGGAGTTGCTGGAATAGTCACCGGTCCTTAATCAGATTAAATCTCTAAGGGGCATTTATTATTTCACACCAATGAAAGGGCTCTGAAAACACTTTTATAACTCACTAGAACTTCAGAAAATTTACCTGACAATCATTTTGTGACCCTGTGGCACAAAAAAGAAGAAAAGAAAAATAAAATAAACTTTACTTCATTCTATCTTTAAAAAATCTATAAAATGGGGGTCTCATTCTTTATTTTTCATTTTGAATCAAAAAATAGGTGATTCTTGTTTTCAGTTTGTAGCTCTTAAATGTATTTTTGTGGAATATCATGTTGTGTTACTTCCAATCAAAGCAGAAATTAATGGAATGACTAGCAATATAAATCAAAAGGACATGATTTGGATATTGTTCCCAGTCTTCCTATAAATTTGTTCAATTACACACCTGCTGGAAGCTGCCAGAAGTATTTTACTGCATTTATTACCAAGTTGGCACAATATTCAAATAATTTTGTTGAAGGAAACTGAGGGAAAATTTCTTGTAGCTGTATCAGAGTCATTGGTCTCCCACAGGACTGAGAGTGAGTGTCTTTTTCAGGCCAACAGAAAGTGCAAATGAGAACTTGTTGCGTGGGCAGATTGTTAAAGACAGTCACCTCAGTTGCATAGCAGCAGAACATTGTTATGTCTGCATTCACTTATGTAAATGTAGAGTTGTTAAAAGCAAATGGGGGATGTGTATTTACAAATATAAATGAACTTACTTCTGAAGTAAGATGATGATATAATATTGTGCTGCACTATATGTACATGACAAGATACATACCTTGTGTGCTGTGTTTTTTGCAGGTGTGTGACTGGTGCAAACATATTCGCCACACTAAGGAGTACCTGGACTTTGGCGCTGGTGAGCGCAGGCTGCAGTTCTGCAGTGCCAAATGCCTAAACCAGTATAAAATGGACATTTTCTACAAGGAAACCCAGGCTGCCCTGCCTGGAGCATTGTGTAACCCCGGTCATGGAGCTGGAGGGGAGGGAAAACCAGAGTGCAGTGGAGGGGTGCAGCTGCTGACCCCTGAATCCTGGGGAACGCCACTGACTGATCTTCGGCGTAAGGCTCCTTCACCAGGGGGCCATTCTGTCACCTCTGCCTTGGTCTCCTCTACTTCTTCTGCAACCTCACCTTCAGAAACAGCAGCTGTGTGTTCCCCTTCCTCATCCACTTCAGCCAAAATCCCCACACCTAGACCTCATGAAAGCCCAACACTTCCCCCTCCACCTGTTCCTTTGCACCCACCAGTGGGGGTTCCCTCTGGCAGCCCACCCATGGTGATGACACCCAGAGGACCTATGCCCCTGCCTCTGTTCATGGAACATCAAATGATGCAGCAAATCCGACCACCATTTCTTCGCCCCTCTGCCCATCCAGGGGGACCTAACAGTCCACTTTCAAACCCCATAATACCTGGGATTGGTCCACCTCCTCCCCCAAGAACCCTTGGTTCAGCATCAAGTCCCATGCACAGACCCCTCCTTTCTCCACACATCCACCATTCATCCAATCCTAATCCAGGTATGATCCCTCCTCACCCTGGCCTACCTATACCAGGTCTGCCCCCTTTTCCTCCTGTCAACATGATGCCCAACGGACCCATCCCTTTGCCCCCAATGATGAACTTTGGCATGCCATCCTTAGCCCCATTGGTACCCCCACCAACTCTGTTGGTCCCTTACCCAGTCATTGTACCTCTTCCAGTTCCAATACCTATTCCAATCCCGATCCCTTTTAACTCCAAGACTTCCAGGGACCAACCAGAAAGCAGTAGTTCTGTCCACAGCGCTCCAGATTCTTCAGAAGCATCATCCTCTAGGGCTCACTCTCCAAGTTCTTCTGGAAGTGACAAAGGGGACCACAAGACAGAGCCAGCTGGTGGAGAACAGGTTTCTCCTGTACCTGGTGAGAGAAGCAGGACGGCGTTCATGGACTTGACTGTGAAGGCAGAGGATAATCCAGGCAGTCTTTGTCTTTCCAGTGGCTCTGGACTGATTGATGGTGTAATTGACCTAACTGTGAGCCAAAAGCCAGGCCAGCAGCACCTCATTCAAACCATGCTCGCTGGAGTCCAGGTCAAAGTGGAGGAATCAAGATCTCCACCAGCTGATGGGTTTGGGAGGGAATGTGTAGGTAGTAATACAGAGAACGCTCAGTTTAGTTTTACAGAACTGGATACAGGCACACACCTTAAGTCATTGGACTCTGCAGTGCAACCTTCCAGCAAAACTGATCTTCCAGAGAGTCAAATCAGTCCTAATTTTAAACCAGCACTCTTGCCCACATCAGTACGGACCCAGTCCTTAGCCCCTCCTCAGCTTCAAGCCAACTCTGCTGCCCCTTGTAATGTAATAGTCAATGGCACTGGATGGCATTCCCTTCTCAATCCAGACCGAAAAGGAGAGAGGGATGGGGAGAACCCACCAAACAATGGTGATCTGGAGCGCGAGGCGCTGAAAGAAAACAATTGCTCGGTGGGTGAGGCAGGGAAACGAATATCAGCACAAGATGAGAAAGTGGACACAAAAGTGGACAGTAAGCAAGACCCTGACTCCAGCATGGAGGAGGGTGAACACGCCTACGCCCTGCCACTTCTCTCAGCGGGAGGTTGTGTCGTCATCCAGCCTGTGCCAAAGCCTGCCGCTGACAAGACAGCCATCCTGTCCTGCTCCATCAGTGCACCACTGTCAGCAGGTGGGAGCCCTGAGCTGGAGCCGCCGCTGAAGAGGAGGTGTCTGCGAATCCGCAATCAAAACAAGTGAGGTAAGTAAATTTTGGTATTATCCAAATAACACTTCTAGGAAATCTCACATCAACATTTCGGCATGGGCCATTACCTTTACCTGCAATTTGCAAGTTAATTCCAAGGTTGCAGGATTTCTTTTTTTTGCAGGAGGAGGGTGAAGTGATAAGATTATCTAGCCCTACAGAGTTATTAGATGTTCTTCTTCCTTATGCTTTTCTAGCAAAGTAGCTCAAAAAATGCTGTAATTTTCTCAGTATCACTGATCAAACTAACTGCTGTCTAATTTTATTGTAGTTAACAAATTGGCTTGACAAATTCAGTTTAAACTAAACAAACTTGTTTTGCTATTTTGTTGTAAATCAGTGGATACAATTCAGCCTTTGACAAATCAACTTCCACAATTGACAACTGAGAGATGTTACACTGTGTGTTGATGAGCAGAACAGAGTATTGTTAAGTATGACTAATGTATTCAAAGTTCTAGTATTGAGTGTTTTAAAATCACGTTTGTTCTTTGGCAAGCTTTGATTTTATTCTGTTCAGCCAAAGCAAAACCCTCGAGTCACATGTTTCTGGATAATTTGGTAAAGTCGCACAGAAATGGTACATGAAAAGCACTTGACAAGTGAAAAGGAAAGATTTTATTTTAAGTACTATCTATGTAAAGTGCAGTAAAAAATACTTTGTTTTTACCTTTTTTCACATATTAATGTTTAACTTTTTTTTAAAAAAAACATACGGTTCTTTGAGACTGAGGGGATCTTGGATATCGGAGCTCACATGTGTAAGCAAAAGGGTAATCAGGCAATTGGACTTGGAGAACGTGTTCAAACATGTCCATTGAAGAACCCTATGGCTGTACTTTGGGAGTAGGGGGTACCAGGGCCTTTGATACAGGCTGTTAGGTCCCTGTGCGATCAGTGTCAGAGATTGGTTATTTCTGGTGAGCGTCGGACTCAAAGTTGCCCTTTGTTCCCGATTCTGTTCATAAGGTTCCTGGGCAGAGTAACTCTCACAGCAAAGGTGTTGAGGGGATCTGTTTTTGTGGATGGATGTATGGATGGATGGATGGATGGATGGATGGATAGATGTATGGATGGATAGACAGAATGTCTTGTCTCATTCTGTTTTCTTTTTGTTATATGATTTTTTTTATTGTGTTGTAATACATACTCTAGAAATGAAAGCCATAGTACCCACCTTTTATTTGATTGTCTTTCCCTTTACGTCGGACATCAAATAATGACTGAGTTTTAGGGTTTCTGTGGTTTTAAAATGTGTAACAAAATGATTTCCTCAATCTATAAAATATTCTTTACTCAGACATTTTCTCTTCTTTTGTAGTCTAATAATAAAATATTCTGCACTCTATTCTGTCCTCTTAGATTGCTCAGGTGCAGTGACAAAGATTAATCAGAGTGACAGTGTGCTGCTCGTTTTTTGGGTAGACACAGTGTGACTTCAGACTTCGGAAAAAAGAAGTGAAAAAAAAGAATTAAATGATTGAAACATTTTCCTCAGCGTTACCTGAATGCTGCGACAGGGAGATGTGTTCGAATGTCACTTAGGGAACTCTTGTGGAGAACATTTTTGAAAGGTGTCTGATTCAATAGCATTCTGGTGAATAGGATGTTTAGCCCACACATTAATTTTCCAAACAAAATGAGTGTTTAAAACTTGTTAGATCGCATTCTCGATCACCAAAATTAAAACCTTTTCTTGTCAAAAGACCCATTCAGCACATTTTCACTACAGTTGACGCTACATTCCTTGGCTTATTGAATACTAATTAAATGAAACTGCAATTCTGAGCAACTTAAAGGCAAATTCAGGTTAGGGTGGCACAAGGCGAGTGCTCTGAATGAAATCAATTAGTGACGATAAAAGAGGAAAATCAAACCCTGCAGCCAGCAGCTAACATGAACAGAATTAATCCGCTGTAATAATCAGACATGTGAAGGTTTATTTTTTATGAAGACTGACACTGGAAAGTCCAAATACTTCAATGTTCTTTCTAAAATATGTTCTCATTTCATAGAGAAATGCTAAGACATTTATTAAGGCATTATTTATTTACCATGACTAGTATTTACCATGATTATTTAATTTATTTTAATGACAAAATGTGTGAATTGTGCTTAAACGCTGCTACAATGACAGGAAATCAAAACTTTCACTGAAAGGTATGTTTTCTGGAAAGAAGAGTGGTAAAATATCAAGTCAGAAGTTTATTTTTGGTTACTATTTTGGTTATTATTTTTGGCTATCCTTCCTCAAGTCAGACATATTTTCTTTGACAGTTAAAGATCTCAATCTTTAACAGTGAGGGAAAGATTAAAGTTTAAGGATTTAGTGACAATAGCAAAAACAAAAGTATATTATATTATATTGTATTGTATTGTATTGTATTATCAAGAATTGTATGAAGGTAATGTATTGTATGTGAATGGAAATGAGATGGTTATGGGGATGTATGGCCAATCTAACGTTTGTATTTTTAATTTGTTTGTATTGATTTTGCTTTTAAGTATCTATGGTCATTGTCTTTTTGAAGTATTGTTTTTATTTTTATTGTTGTAATGTAGCCTTGCCACTACTTCTTAGACAAATTTCTTCTATGGGAGACTCATAAATCAACTTATCCTATCTTATTTTGGACGTGAAAGCTCAAAATTTAATGAAGATGAAAAAATTAATCCACAAGATTTTCTCTTTAAAAGCTGATCATGAATTGATCAAAACAACCTGGACTCTGTCTCATTATCCTCTCTCTCTCTTTCACAGATGGATGCTCTTATAACCGCAGTGCCATCAGCGACTCTCCTATCTACCCCCAACCTCTAAATCCCATCACTCCAAGCTACACCACTCCTCACGTTCACACACGCACATGTTGGTTGTTGTCATCTCACCATCTACCAGCACTACTAATCGCCTTTCGAAACTGACAAGTATCCAAGAAAACTAAATGACGTGTATAATAGCAGAGGAGACAGGGCTCCTCTTGTCTTTATGACACTCTTTGAGGGCCAGATTTTATATATAAGGGATGTTTTGGACAGCAGGACTTCTTGACCTTTAACCTGGAGACAGTAAATTCTCGCAACAGGAGGATTAACAGGCATCCACACCCCCGCTGGTTTTCTCATTATTTAAAGATTCAATCTGCACTCTCCCCCTTCAACACAAGCTGGGTTTATATATATATTTTTTTTACTATGGAGCATCCTGTGATATTCAGACGTCAACATGGAACCTGTGAAACGCTTTGAAATGAGATGACACCATAACCAAGCTAAATGTTTGCTCTTGTATTTTGTTTTATCCTTTTTAAACTCACATGTTTTGAAATACAGATAAATGGAAACTAGAAACAAACATCCGAACAGTTCATGCAGCTAATTTCTAATGAGAGGAGTCATAAATTCTCTTGAATGTCTACACTTTCTGTTTGGTTGGATAAAAACATCAAATTGATAAAATGGGGACAATGTTAATGTCACTAGCCATCTGAGGTTCAGATTTTTGCTCTACAAGTATTATTGCACAAAGAAGAAATAGACTTATCAAAATCGACTTTCATTAATGTCATAAAAGCAGTGGGATGGGCTAATACTTGCTCAGGCTCTTCATTTTGAGAACATATTAAGCCCTTCTGTGCTCCTAAATAAATCTGGAAATTTGATGTAGAAAATCTGCCAACCTCAGCCTTGGAAATTTGTTTAACATAATTTGTTTAACATCTTTATTAACAGTGATGCTTGTGTTCACTTTTTTGGGTGTCAGAAGAGAGATTACTCTTTATACAAATCTCAATCTTTAACTGTGAGGGAAAAGTGTTAGAAAAAAATGTGCAATTTTCACCTGTTTACCATGTCTGTAAGCTTCGTAAAGTTAACAGAGTTACAAAGAAACTATTTTGGAACAAATTAGGAAAAATCTGCTAGTTGCTATTGCAATTTAATCCTCTTCACATTTTATGACATTGCTAATCATTAGATAATAATGTCTCAATTGTCAGTTTGAACTGAGCATGAAACAAGCCTTGAAGTAACTACTAATAGAAATGGAACATAAGTAATTGTCCCCTTTTGTTCCCGGCTACTTTAAAACGAATAGGTTTATTAAATGCTTAGCTGTTTAATAATTTGTTCCTATTAAGCAATGATCAACTGTCCTTTAACAATCACTTCCTAGTCATTAAGTACTTGGCATAATTTCACTCAGAAAAACATCAGTAGCTAAAGGCTAATTGCAAGTTTATTTTTTTTCTCCTTATCCCATTTGAAAATGATCTTTAATTTATGTTTACCAAATCAGTGACTGTGTAGCAATAAACCAAGATTACATTTTGATGGTATTAAACTGACTATTAATAAATCATTATTTATTCATCTAATCTCTGGCTAGTTGCTAATGATTCACCAGTAGCAATTAGAAACCGAATGGGTAAGGCTAATTAGTCACTGATGCTAACTTATATAATATTGTAGCTTATTTCAAATAGAAGCAAAAATAATTTGTTCATAAATCACTATTAGAAAAATGAAAACATGTGCCCTCATTATATGAAGTCCATCTGACTCAACATATTTTAACCAATTGACTAAAATTCAATCTTTCAATGCTAATAACCTATTTAGCAGTTTCTTTTTTGTCCGCATATCATGTAAAATTGACCATTAACTTATTCCTACCAAATCAGTAGTTCTGTTAAAAATATCAACTTCACGTTTGAGTGTCAGTAAATCAACTGTTAATAAATAACTAATTGTTATAAAAAAAATAGTTATTAAACCAGATATGACCATGTGTTAAATCTAAGTGCTAATGTGTCACTAGCAAAATGCTAGGGAGCTAATTAGCCACTGATGCTAACTGGTTCCTTTTTCTTATTAATAATTTTGCTATAAATATTAGCAAAGAAGCCATAATTTTGCTACATAATTTAATTCAGACTCAACTATTACAAAAACTTTAGCTATAAAATATATTTAGAAAAAAACTAATTGAGCACTAATCACCAAGGTTAATTTATTTTTTATTGGTCTTGGTAAAATGTCTTATTCAAATTAAGATCCGTTTTGAGGGAGACCTGCTGTTCAAAGCAGCAGGACTTACAATAAAATACATATCAATAACACAACAATTGCTAAACATATAAAACTAAAGAAATACATCAGATATTAAGAATAAACATGTGAACATTTATTTTACTAACTAGCATACAAACAGTTTCTGATTAATAACTGGTTTGTTTCTATATAACTGAACACAGTTTTAGGGCTGTTGTAAAATGTTTCTTCTACAGTCCATACTAAATTACCTAATGTTGTTTAGCCAACATTTTTTTTAGCTTACATTTTGAATTGTAAAGCAATTTAGTCCTTTGTGTGTTTGAACTGCCCCCCATCCAGTTCGACTTGCATTCAGTCAAATGAAGCCAGAAGTCAGTCTACATTTCAGCGGTGAGACGCACTGCACTCTGGTGTTCAGAGACAAAGCATGGAACCTAATTTTCTTTTGTAAAGCCATCTTTCTGATATTAGACCTAATAACAAATAGTTGGCTATTAAAACTACTGATGCGAAGAAAAACTAGGCACACTATAAATTAAGAATGGTTTTAAACACCACATTGCTTTAAAAATGGTACTTATAGTCAACAAAGATAAAAAAAAGAGTATCCAATGCACTAACTTGGCAATCCCACATATTTTTTTTGTCTTGTAGCATACATTTAATTCACTGTTGAGTTGTACCTGAAAGAGGCCCAACATTTGCTCTTAGCTCACACATAAAAAGTATGCAAACTCATGTCTGACAGGCTTCATAAATGTAACCATGTACAAGTTTGTGAGGCGGTTGCAAACAGAAACTCCGGCTGAGATTACACTGCATGTAATTGTATCTGTGAGCTGTGAGGTGGGCATTTAAGTTTAACCTACTGTCTGCCTCAGGTCAGTGTCAATCCTTGCAAAGCTTCTGCTTTACTTTTCTGCAAGCAACAGGGGGGAACAAATACAATGTTTAAGTTTCCTATTTTTCTGCTTTGCATCGAACTCTAAAAATCAAAGTCAGAGGAAGAAATTGTTCTTAATAATCAGCTGCACAAATGCACATCGTCAGCAAACAGAATATAACATTAATTTGGAGTTTTTACTTACAAGTGACATATGAATTTAAGTGAACTCTGTAAAAACAGTGTCAAACATTTCTGAAAGAAAACAGAGGCCAATTTTCTTAATGCAATTGTCATTGCAAAGTTATTTTTTTTTAATAAAATCTGCTGCTCTTTTTTTGTTGTGAAACTCTCTGTTGCTTAATTGCCTCAATAGCTCTTTTGGAGATGAGTGCTGGGTTTGTTTTCTGTTCTTTGATTTTGACTAATTAATTAATCAGTCAAATAATTTAAGACTGAACACAACTAAGAAATCCCAACAAGCCTAACTTGTTGGGATTTTTCGTCTCTGACAAACCTAAATGTCTTGTTTTGACGATGTCCTAAACACGGATAACTATGTTTGCTTTTCTTTTCTTGTTGACACCTTTCATATTCCCAGACTGTGACAAAATGCCGAGTTCTGACTGCTTCTACTCGTCCCTTTGCTCTGCTGGCGGCATAAGGGGTATATCCTCTTTATTTGAGGCAAGCATTGAAGATATGGGAATCTAATTTTAGACAAATTAATCCTTCTTTCTCAATAGCTACAAGAGTCATGATGAACCTCCAGCATTCCCTTTGATTACAAAATACAGGCCTACTTCAGAAGCCTGGATTATGCAATGCAACTAACTCCAAGCTGGAAAAAAAAGAAAACAAGTGGTCGACAGACAAAAAAAAAATAAAGTAAATGGGATACAATGCCCTTGTGTTTCAAAAACAACAGAGAAGTTGCCTTAAATCTTGCTTGTATAATCTCCACAGCTAGACAATGATCTTTGCTTGTAAAGACAACTCTCCCTTCTTTGTACAAAAGGAAACAACTTTGTTATCTTGCTAGTGTCAATGTATAGATGATCAGCTTTTTTCTGTAACTTGTATGAACTGTCACATTTTTGCTAAGAAGAAAATCTCAATGTTCCTCAGTCCCTCTTCTCCCCAACATGCAATATGTGCGACGTTATGAACTCGTGGTGGACTGTCAATCTTTTTGTGTGCATTTTATGGTATTATTTATTGTCAACATGTTTTGAATTTGCAAATAATAGGAAAGAGACAGTTTGACATGAACCTGACCTTCAACTTTTAAACTGGAGGCATTGCTGACAAAAGGAGGACTTTTTATTATGACTTTGTACATAACATGTGGCCAAACTTGCTTTGGAGAAAAAAAAAAACTAATTTTGTGTTGTAACAGTTATTGTTTAATTAAAGTGAATTACTCATGAAGAGAAATAAATAAGAGGCACACACAACGCTATTTCAGTCATTTTCTGTCCATTAGTGCACACAATAGTCATAAATTCAATATTTTATAACATACTGTATATAGCTATGTATTTGAAAAAGAAGAGATGGAAAGAATCGGTACTGGGTGAATAAAAGAGGCAAGGGAAAGTGAGCAACTTCATCTATTTCTGCTTGACTTTTGTAGCACAATGGCCCCACCGAGAGATAGCTATGGGGTATGGGACAAATTGCTGGCCCAATCCTTACAACGCTCTTCTCAATTATTGTTTTTTTCTTCTTTTTGCCATTTTACTCTTTTTAATGTGGCAATTGTAAATGCTGCACTGTCACCTTCCTATTAGACACAACAGAATAGAACTCAAATTATGGCGTTTGGTTTTACTGCATCACCCCGACAGTAAAACAAATGATCTTCATCTGGCTAAACTTTCCGGGGGCAGTTGGATTTTTTGACAATACAAAGAGGCTCTGTTTGTATCATTTATTATTACATTTAAGGCATGCATTTGTTTACAGATCAAGCTAAACATAGAAAATAAAAACTTCCTGTCAAGTTCAATATTCCTGTCAAAACTAAAAATTATTTTTAAAGACAGTGAAGTTTTAAGTCACTGATAGATTTGTTGTACAATTGGAATATTTATAATCATTAATATTGGAAGATGCAGTCAATACATCACAAGTTGATCATTTCAGCTAATATTTGAATAAATACATACATGAATATAAATCATTATTTAATAATTATATTTTAAAAAACTGAAACTAATTTGTGCTGAGTGTGAGTCAAAGGTCGAAATAAACTAATGGTTAAAATCCACAAATTGGTACAAAAGTCAAAAGTGAATGTTTTATTTGATGTCCTCTGACTGCTCTGTGATTGAAAAAGTGAATGGTTTGGTCTGTAGTACCCTCTTGTGGTGATGGACTATTAGAGCGTATTCTCAGGAAGAAGTTGAAAGAATGGCAAACTGCAAATTAAAACAAATGCATTCATAATATTCATACATTTTTATTAATATGGGTTATAAATAGGCTACAACATATTTATAATCTTCGTTTTTTAAAGCCAGACCTTATTTAGAGTTTATTCAGTGACAGGTTAGCAGCCATACACCACACCACACGACACTGCAAAATTATTTCTGGTTCAGTCAGAAGTCTATATCCACTCATTGTTGATCTACATACTGTTAAATACTAAGTTTTTAAAGATTAATTTGGTTATTCTAACTGACCTAAAACTAAGGAAGCTTTTTCTGATTTAACCTCGGACAGACACACTGCTCTCTTGTAAGAGATCATGATGAAAATGTCACACAATATTTCAAGAAGATATTTTTAGTCCATTATTAGTAGTACTATACAGGATGAAAACAGGTTCTGTGTCCAAGAGACAAATGTGTTTTGCTGCAAAATGTGCATATTAGCCCCAGACAATGCTAAAAGAGGTTGTGAAGATGATGGCTGAGGCTGGTAAAAGAGTGTCATTATCATGTGGCCCAGGCCGGCCGTAAGCAGAATATGATTCAGAGATCCCTCTTCCTATTAAAATCATCACTGATAATTGGTTGTTATTTACTGAGGTGTATTTGTGAAAAAAAACTGAAGGTCAAAAACAAAGATTAAATTTATAACATCTGATTGTAGCTATGGTAAAACAAAAAACAAAGTATGAAGTCTTTGCACTTTCACAAAGCAAGATTGTCAGTTTGTTTGCATTTTAATTTTGAATGTTAAACATTTTAAAATCTTTTAATTAATTTATAGTGCAACATCCATCCATTCTCCAACATGCTTATCCCTTGTGGGGTTGCAAGGTGTGCATGTTCCTATCTCCAGTGGTCAACGGGCAATAGGTGGGGTGCAACATGGACAGATTAAATCAAATTTAAACGTATTCCCATTTTAAATAAGCAAATGTTAAAATCTATGACTGTGTTAGATTTCAAACATTTTTAGAGGAGCTGAAGGTTTAGTAGCTGTTTGTTTCCTTGGGCCTTTTCCACTAGCACTTACTCTAGCAGCTCATGCATCTTTCTGTATAGTATCATCACCATTCAGTTGATCAGTAATAACGTGACCACAATATTTAATCTGTTTATAAAAAAAAGTTTAAGAACTTTTCTAAAAAATAATCTCTTTTGTTATTCTGGCATTGTGATAACCCTAACCAAGCTAAAAACGAACAGTTATTCTATACTAATATTAAACAGTTAAAAAAAAGAGACTCTGTTCTTATGCTACATTTAAATATCTGGTCACGGTGAAATTAGTTTTGCCCTATCGTTTAAATTTTACAATGAGGAAACTGTTTCTGTTCGTTCTGCATTCTGTTAAGACATAGAGGCTCAAAACACTCCATTCATATTGGCGGACGGGACAGAGGGGCTTATGGGAAATCGAGTCCCTTTGCTTTGATGTCAGGGGGAGGAGAGACGCTTCGACTTCAGTGGATGCAAAGTGTGCTAGAAGGAGGGCTTCTCTCTACGGATAAGACTCCAAACTTTCCTCCCCTCTGTGTCCATCCCTGTAGCCGTGTTCGAGTCGAGGAGAGGAGGAGGATAAACGAGAAAATGCTTGAAGAATTGTCGACAGGGAAGTGTTGCTTGCCAGAGAACGGACATAACAGCCGCTTTTCGGGTGACTTGTGACAGCGGCGCGGACAAACTGCGACTCGGACGGTGTTGAATGGCGGAATTTTCTTCTAAAGTCGGGATTTCCAAGCGGTCGAAACCCACAGAGAGAGGAAAGAAGCTAGGGGGAGGCGCTGAGAAAACGCCCTGCTGCCTGTTGCTATCTCCAAATTCAAACTTTCAAACCGAGTTGAGGGAAAAATGCATCTGTCACTTAACGGGAGGTGAAAACTCAGCACCGTTGTCGTATTGAAACAATCGAAACTAGCTTAGTCGCAAGTTTTGGAGAACTCATTCCGAGAATATTTGAACCCATTTTTGCTTTACATTTTTTGGTCAGTATTCCAGTTGTTTGGAGCCATTTGGGTGGGCTGAGAGCCCAAAGGCTGCTCCTCCAGGCCTCCGGCCGTTAGCCAGGAACAAAAGAGGGGCTCCCATGTAAACTCCACGCAGTCCAGGGGGAAAACTTTCTTATTAATCCCAGAGAAACTTTGTTTCAATCAGCCATGTCGCTGGGCGCCGAGAAGAGGATAGAAAACCGGCTGAAGAGGCTGGAGGACCTGATCAGAGACCCCAGATCAGCCATAAACCTGGAAAGTTTGCTGGTAAGTCTGCTTGGATGGTTTATTAATGATGGTGTCTGTAACCTAAGACGCATATATGCACACTTTTGGCAGTGAGCACCTCTGAGGAATCGGACACCTTGATGTAATGTTCACCTTTAATAAAGGCACGGTTAGAAGGAGGCTGTGGATGCACTTCAGACAGGCCTGATTAATAGTTAAGACGCAGAGCAGACAGTGCAGTTTGGGGCTCTTTGAAGCGTGTCTGCAGATTAGGATTAACTGCAGGAGAATGTCCCTCCAGGAGTGCTCTCTGGGACTAATATTTCCGGACAAAATTCCCGCCTGTACCCCTGTTATGTCTGCACATGAGGTTAATAACCTGTTGCACACTGTCTCTCTGGAAAAACCTGTTCTCTTTTGGAGCTTACTTTCCAAACAGTTGTCAAAATATTCCATCAACAACATATTTGTCACTGACATTATTTATTTTGATAAAGGAATACACAAAATTATAATTGTGAGACCAAAATAAACAGTCTTTGTGTTCTAGAGTTGTATTTTTTTGGAGTTGTATTTTTTTGTGTGTGGACATAATAAAGGTGTGTGTTTATACATAAATGAATGGTTGTCCTTTTAGTCTCTGACAGCCTGTCCAGTGGTATCTAATGTCAGCTAGAGATGGAAACCTTGAGCCCCTCTAAACATGGCATACCTGTTCTGTCTTTTTCTAACTATCCTGTCAAGAAGTTTAACCTTTAAAATGTAAAGTCTATGAAGTATATTCTCACTTCTCTGAGCTTTTCACTCTCTGACCTTGCTGGGACAACTGGCAAATGTGTTTCTCTTGTGGCCAGCATTTTTCTCTGGAGAATGATGCCTTTGTAATAGTTCCCAGATTATTAAGTAGCAACAGTTGTTCCTCTGAGGCAGAAGTCTCAAACCTTAAGGGCCGGTGGTCCAACAGTCTTCTTGCGTCCTCAGCATGAAGTTTGGTTCTACAGAGTCCTGCTAATGACTAGAGCCTGTTTTCTCCAAGACTCTTAGTCCTCAGAGGGATCCTATCTCAGCCTAAAAATTCCTGCCAAGGAGTCATAGCTTAAGCGTGATTCAATCAGCTACTGAGAGCAACTTTGAGCAAGGAGACGACAGAAATTTCTGTCCTAGTGAGGAGGTGTGGTTGACCCCATTGATAGGTGTGATGCTGTCTTTTAGGGACTGTGATTGGCTCTTCTTCTAACCGATTGATTGGCAGTTGGTAAACAACTTAATAGAGCATTACTGACTCCAACTGGTGAGTAGTGTGGACCAAACCACTCTCGTCATTGAAATTACACTTAAGAATAGAACATGACCTTGTAGCTTTTACTTATTGAGTCTTTCTTGGAAAAATAGTCAATAAGTTCTAGTTTAGACTGAGATTGGCTGATATACAAAACAAAATAAGACACAAATATGCAAACATGTCTCCTGTCTGCCATCTTCCCTGTCATCTTAGTCCTCCTCAAATTTCCCTACATTTTGTCACTTTAGCAGGTCTTTAAAAAGCTTTTATTTTACAGAGGTAAAATTCTAAGGAAAATCTTAGAATAATAGAAATTCTATGATTTTTCATAAAATGTGGTCACTAGGAACTGCTTTTAGTCTTAAGATTATACAGGCCCTGCTCATTTGACTCGGGTGTGTTGAAACAGAGACGCAGTTAAAAGTTTCAGGACTTTGGCGCTCAACCTGCTCTAAGGTCGCCACTGATGTTTTTTCCACCTTGAAGTTGTGTTATCACTCACCTGTTTGTTCCAGAGCAACAGTGTTCAAAAAGTTTTCTTTTATAAAGGTGGTCACACATCATTTAATCAAGTGGTTTGTTTAGCAGCACCTGGCTGCTATGTTCCCTCTTAAATCCTCTAAAAGCAGAAAGGCTGGGCTTTGATGTTTGCACAGCTTTTTTATTTTAGCTTAATCTTTGTTTAATAAATGGACCGTGTGGAATCTGTTGATTTTGTGCATTTGAAGTTGGATTTAAATCATTTCAGCACCTGGTAAAGACCAGATCATCTGTTCACTGTGAAGACAGAGACACACTGGAAGGCTAGCAGTAGAGTTGGCAGGGAGCTGCATCCAAACAAATGATGCCCAAAGTTTGCACATGGGGAAGGTTAGTCTGAGATGCTTTTCATGTTAGTGTATGTTAAATTCTAGAATTGAAAGAGGGTGTACTCTCTTTTTTTTTATCACGACTACTTATAATAAAATAGCGGACTCTTTGATGTGCCTGAAAACGTTATGTTTTTTTAAGTAAATTATTATTTGGGAAAGAATAACGGTGTGTAAAAATAGAGTTGTATATTTATGTGATTTAGTGTTTTGTTTCTCTACTCGTAACAATTTTTAGGAATTATTATTTTTCATTTAGCATGAGTACTGTGAAAACTCCTGTTCTGAGACATTCTGAAGCCTGTATGTTTAAGAAACAAAATAATTTGGTTTTATTTTACAAAAAGTAGCTGAAGTATTCTGAGCCTGTACAGCAGGGGTATCAAACTCATTTTCGTTTTGGTCCATATCAAAATCAGAATGTTCTGAAAGTGCCGGTTGAGCCAGAATGTATTGATAAAACCCATTAAATAGTTAAAATTTAACTGAAGTAAATAGTTGTTTCAGTATTCAGTAAGTGTTTTTTAAAATTGAATAATATTGAAGATCTTTTCACACTGATCAGTCCATCCAGGATTTCGTGATTATTTTGTGTGTTTTTTGCTATCGAAATTATAGATTTTGGTTTCAGTGATCATAATTTGTGGTCCTAATTTAAAAATATTTGTAAGGAATTTTTATGATATTTGTGCTAATGTATGATATTAAACATGACTGTTTTTATTAATCGCCATATCGATCATGAGTTTTTACTTGACATCAAGGAAGGTTGAGGCAACAGGCACTTAAACCCAAAGTTTTTGAGAAACATTTGCAGTAAAAATCAGAAGAAAATGTGGGAATTTGTAGATCGTGTGAATTTTGTTTGTGTTTTGCAGATTTGTTGAAAAGCTAGAAAGACATATTAATGTAATTTGGAATCTGGAGGACCACATAAAAAGCTATTGCGGGCCACATTTGGCCCCTGGGCCTTGAGTTTGACACGTGCTGTACAGCGATGCTACTTGGGTTGGAAAAAGGTCATTCATAACTCTGACGTGTAATTGTGTCTGAAGAAGTGCAGCTGGACCTGGTGAGTTCTCACTTGCATACAGTTGTGGAAAAAAATCATTTCCATTGCTCAAGTGTGTGTCTGTGTGTGTGTGTGTATATAATAACTTTAGGCTTAAATGGGAAAGGAAGATCTTCCCAAAACAATTTCTTGTTCCAGTTGGTTATGAACAATTTTCCATGGGATTTAAGAACCTTAAAGATGAGGGGAAACATGTGTTTTGTTGTGCTTTAGTGTTTTTTCTCCATGGTTTTTGGATTTTAGCAACAATGATACATTCAGCAGCTGTTTTGATATGATTATTTTGTAGAGGTTACATGTATTTTTATTTCATTTTTTTTGTCCTTTCTGCTTTTTACGTTGTGCAACAAGTAGAACTAACCTATCTCCAGGGGTCTTTAGGTGAGAGGCAGGGTAAAGCCTGTGCACGTCACCAGTTCACTACAGGTCAACACAGAGACACAAGACAAACATGTACAAACACACACTTTGTAGGCAATTATTAGAGTTCTGGGCTACTTAATAGCAAGTTTTGAGTATTTATGTATGTATTGTTTACTGAAAATTAAATTGGCATCTTGCAAGAAAGCAATCACAAGAGAATGGTGCAAAGCAGATCCTTCAGTGCAGGACTGGAGAAAAATTGTGATTAAGATTAATGTAATTAAACGGTTGACCCATAAGGTAAGCACTCAAGATGAACCTTGTCAAAAAACTTATCAGAATTGATAACAAGAGAGCAAACTAAAGACGTGGCAATTCACTATCTTCTTTTTCCTTCAAGGATTGTTTCGCTTTGTCTTTACATATATTTCAAAAAGAAATGATAAAATGTTAAAAAAGAACACGGAAGACAAAAACAGCACATAAAATGCATTAGAGCATCCCAGTATTATTATTAAATGCCAGTTTGAATAAATAGGTGTTATGTACTGGATAAACAGTAATAAACACAGAAAATTCTGAAGGAAATATGTTTTTTACTGAACTGTTGTATGGATTTTCAGAAGTATTTAAATTATAAAAAGAACTGACTTTACTATTAACATGCATGTAAACACATTTCCTTGTTTTATTTAAACAGACAAGTACAATTTAGAGATCTAGAAACCCATTTGTCCTGTAAAAATAAGTTAATCCCAATAGATTTGTGTTAAGTTTTTTGAGACTCAATACATCAACCTTATGAAAAAGATACGTTTTGCTGTTAAGAAAAATAAATGGGAAAATTTGGAATTTGGGGACAAAAGGAATTTCAGATGACCTTATTGCTTTCTTGCAGCTGTCTAAATATAGTTTGTGAAAAAACTCAACATTTGTTGGGTCATTATTAAAAAAGAAACCTCTCTAAAACCCTTTAATAAGTATAATCTTGCTCCCCTGAAAGCCCCATCTTGATTCCCTCACTATGACCCAGTACTGGTCTCCCCAACAAACGTCCACCAAAGAAATTACTCAGTTCCGGTTGTGTTTACATCCTGGACTCTGAGGTGTAGAGAGAGGAGATGGAGAAGGAAGCATGCGTAGGAGAAAACAGGCTGCAGTTTTCCATTTTTAGCCACCACTCTGTCGCTGGGATCAAGATGTTTTATTGTCCAGGGTGAGCTTAAGACACACAGAAAGCTCAGGCAGGCGCTCATGCAGGTCGAATAAAAACATACATACTTGAAGTGCCTTGATAATTGTTCATAACCTCAGCCCCTGCTATTGTAGCTTAGCAACAGCTAAAAAAAGAAATTCACTGGGAGAAGCTGAACTGTTGACTTTTCGTTGGTCTTCTCAGTTACTGCTCAGCAAAACAAAGTCAGTAATTTGTTTCAGGTTTCTGCTTATAAGTCGGTGTGTAGGAGGATGTGTTCAGATGCTGCCAAGTAGCTGGCTCTCCTGAGAAAACGGGCTGATAGGAATCTGCAAAAACTGTCACTTTCCTTATGTACAGCTCATCGAGAACAGATTTTCTCATCTGTTTAGAAAGTTTCTTCTCTTTGCATTCCTGATCCTGAAGTCTCAGCTACCTTCCCCTCATGTAAACTCTGATCATTATTCGACTGCTGATTGTATTGCTAGTCTGGAGAGCCATATTTCAGGACAAGCAAAAGAAGAGACGATTTGAAGTAAAAAAAAAAAAAAAAGATAAATAAATCTAATCGGACAGTTGATTGCAAGCTATGTTGCTTTCCCGACGTCCTAAAGGAAATGACCTCAGTGAGTAAATAGTTGGCAGCTGAACATGCGGCTCAAAGTCCCTACGAACGGCCGCACTTTCACTTTTCAACCATGTCTCTTTCTCCCTGCCTCTCTAAAGGCTCAGTAGACTCTCTTCAGGTACTTCTACTGTAGCTCCAGTTCAGTGTGTTTCGACTTGGCTGCAGACCTAGTGTGTCAAGATAATCTAATAAACAAAGCACAAGTTTATATGGACCATATTAATGCCTTGGAGGTAGTGCGATGTTCTGCCACTCTTTTAGTTTGTTTCTTTCCCTGTGGTCAATTTCTTGTTCCTACCCTTTGCTGCTGCTCCTTTCGCTCAACATCTTCAGTCACGTCTTCAATCCCTTTATTTTCCTTTATTGTATTGCTTCCCCGCCATGCTTTGAACCCATAAATATTGCTCTGTCTATGCAGAAGACGTAGGCCCAGCTCATCCTGTTCTCAGAGTCGAGCTTAAAATCTGCTCCATCTCTGGAGTGTAGTTGACTTGCTCTCAAGTCTAAGCTTCAGAGTGCTTGCTGGAAAGAAACACTGCCTTATAAGGCACTGGGGGACGGTGGCCACAGTCAGGTTTTTTTTTCTTTTCTTGAAAACAAACCAGTCTCTCTGCTACACACCTCCTTTGGTGAGATTGTAAGCATTTTGCATGGTCTTTTTTTAGGTTTTGCTCCACTGCAGTGAAAGATACAGAGCATCGTGAAGTCATGTATTGCTAAGCTGCTCTTGGCACCTTGGGATTCTTTTTAAAGACTTGTATCAAGATAGGAAGTGCAACTATTATAATCTTTTTTGAGAAGTGTTGTGGTCTCTATTCTGTCTTGGAAAATGTGGAATTTTATTTTAATATTTCCCACTTTTGGTTAAGTATGAAAAAAGTAGGAAGGAAGAGTTACACTTCAGATTGATTATATGTGTATCACAGATACATTTACCCATTTGCAAACGTACGCACGCACACATTTATACAGCGATACATGACAGGAGAAAGCTGGCCTCAAACCTTTAACCTTGATTACAGGACAACTACTCTACCACTGATTCACAGCCACCATAGTTGATAATGACATTATCTGTGCCAACTGGTGATATAAAATACCAAAGATGGAGCTAAAGGTCAACTCCAAATTATTTTTTATTATAAAACCATAGATCAGAAATTAGCCGCTAATCTCTCATCAGCACAAACTGAAGTGCATTAATTGGTCCAAACAAAAAGCCTCTAAATTTCTTAGCTAGTTATTTTCCCTGTCTTGCGTCGTACTGAGAAGCAGAATCTTGACAGTTACGTTCTCAAGTGGCTTTTCATAGTTTAGCATTTTATGCTGTAGCACATAGCAATAACAGTAACATAATTCTCTAATTATTACTTCAAGAATGTGTCTTTGTTTCCTCAACTCTGTGATTTCCAGAAGGTGGCTGCCTTTTTCAAATCCAGCCAGTTCCATGACAGGCCAAAGTTGAAAACTACGAAGGATAAAACGGCAACTTTTTAAATTCTGTTTATCATTCCTGGAATCTGTGGAAACTCTTCCTCTCTTTTTCTCTCTTGCATCCTGAATAAACTGCAGCCATAGTTTCTTTTTTATGGCTTAATTCATATTTACACACCACTGAGACAAGCTCTCTTTTACTCTATCTTACAGTATTAACTTAATTTCTGAAGAGTGTTTACTGATTGGAAAAACATCTGGCTGTTTTTTTTTTGTTTTTTTTCCAACCAGCCAGTTAGGCCTGATGAAGCCAGTTTTTGAATTTGTTTTAGTCCATGTTTGAGTAAAGACTTTGTTTTAAATTACGGTAATTTGTTCAAATAACATAATTTTTATTAAAACAATATTTCATAAAAACTTTTTGCTTGTTGTAGCAGTTAATTTGAAAACATCCCCAGCCATAACAATTCCTGACAGCATTGTTCCCAATCTCTGCATGTCTCACCTTCTGGTTTATACCATCTTGAAGAGTTTGATATCCGAGTCTTATTTTTAGTTTAAAATGGGAGAGAAGAGGGCAGAAGGGAACAGAAGGCTCCCACACATTCACACCACTTTATCCATCTGGCTTCTGTTTTATCTCTCCATCACAAACCGATGGTGAAACACAACCTCCTACACACTCATGTACTGATTCAGGGACTTTTGCATTCATTTTCACAAGCAGATGCATTATTCTGTTGATCTTAGCGACAACAGGCAGCATTGTGTGCAGTCAGCAGCAGCATTCAAACAATACAATGCATTACCAAACAGCTTTGGATTGTCAGTCAGTTCACAGCTTCCTTTAACGAACCCAAACAAGAACACTTGTGTGTGCTCTGTCGAGCTCACTGCTGCACTGTTGAATCTGGCAGTCATGATTCAAATAGTCTGTGGCAAAACAAATATTTATATAAAAATTTAGCCATGTTCATCCCTAATGATTAAAACTGAAATTAAGCCAAGTTGGATGGTTCCATTAGTCTGAGTGGTTTCTATTTTAAAACCATTTTCTGGCCTAAGTACCGTCACAAAACATCTGAAATTATACTTTGAAGATCTTAGATTTTAAAATATCGGTAGATTAATCTAATGTAATTATATAATTTCCCGAGGTTAAAAATATTCTGCAGAATATGTTATTATATAATCAAAAACATGCATCTCTCCAAAAGCTTTTGGAGTGAAAAAAGTTGGTTTGTTGCTTCAGTTTTTGTGAATAGTACAATTTATAGTGTTGTGTGGAATAATAGAAGGAGAATTAAGTCTTTGCAAAAACTTTATTTTTTAGCTTAAGACATAAAAATTTTAAAATAAGATAAAAATTATATCTTAATTTTAGTGCAATCACATCATCAGCTAATTAAAGTCCTGTTGAAATCATGTTAACATTTTTAGAAAACTGATATCTGCTGTCAAAGACATGCTTAGAAGTCATTTTTGTCTTATTTGGTTAGAAATGATTACCTCCAAAACAAGCAGTTGTCAACATTTAGTGTAAGTGTTTTCTTCACATTTAAACTAAATGTGAAGAAAGCTGCAGCTGAGAGAGACGTTTTCTGGATTCTCAAGAACTGCACCGAAGGACGTTGATCTCCAGGGCACCTTGTTCTGAGTACTGAACTTTAGAATAACATTGCCACTCATGCAGATATTGTTCATTATTGGCAGACAGTGCTTTTAATTTGATTAAATATTAAAGTGAAGATCTTTGGACACCAACCATCCCTGCAAACAAGTCACTCCGGTCCAAGACAAACACCAGTCACTTACTGAAGTTCTGCTGACAGTACAAGGATGGAGTGCACAAGATTTGAATAGTTATTTTATATGATGAATCCTCTCTCTGATTGTTTGGGATGTTTTGTAAATCATTTGTTAAGAGAGGAAAAGATCAGAGCTAAAATGAGTCTTATGTGATGCCAATAGTTACGCAGCCTGATACGATCCATGTGTGGGGTTGCTTCTCGTCCAAAGGAGTGGGCTTCCTCTCAACTCTGTCCAACAAAACAGCCACAGAGATAGAGTAGGATCAAGAACGGCTTCTTTCAACAATCCAGGAGCAGTTTAGTAATGATCAATGTCTTTTTCAGTTCAGCTGAGTACAGTCTCCGGAGGTAAAGGTGATGCCACAGTGGCCCAAAGGTCAGAAAATTACCAATTCAGAGCAGTATCCAGTATCGGATCTTAACCCCAATGAGAATCATGGGATTAAGCTCTGCTTCTGTTTATCCAACCATGGTTGTTTATCCAACCATGGTTGGATAAACAGAGGTACGTATACAAACTGGCATCGACTACAAGCAGGGGAATGGGTCACCACCTTGTATTTTAGACAGCATTACAGAAGCTATGAAGAAGAAGGATCAGTACTGGGAACATTTAGTCCTCCCTTAAATTTTATATATTGAAATTTAGCAAAACGAGTCTGAGCTTAAATCATGTGGGTTACTGCTGTTGGTATGTCGTCCTCTGGACTTGATGTCACCCACACATTTCAGGTTGCATAAGGTACTGTAAGCGTAGAGTAAGGCTGGTTAGTGAGAGCAGTTTGGGGCCTACTGCAGGAACTTGTGAGTTGTACCCCTTCTTGCTGTTTTTCTGGCACCTTCCTCGGTATGCTTCATAACAAAAGCGTGGGTGCCAAAAATGTGAAGGGCACAGGAGCATGGGACAGAAATCTGTCAGAGGCATGAATAAGACATGCTGTTGTTATTCCCCATGGAGACATTACTGTGCTATTTGAGAGCCCAGGATTCCTGCTTTCGGGTCTCTGTCAGAGAGTTTATTGGTCCTGCCTGGCACGGTCCCCTGGCTCTGCCCGTTTCTGCCGTTTATCTGTGTGACTATTTTTAAAATTGCTGGAATTTAATCAAAACATTTAACTTTTTTCCTCAATCCTTTTAAAGCCCAGAGCTGCTGTTTTGCCATTCCACATGCCTGCCGATGAGACGGGTGCGGGGAGGCTGGGAGGCGTAGCATACATGGTCAGGGTGTTTTTCCTCGGTGCATCTTTTAGTTTTAGCAACATTGCATCCCTGACTAAGAGATCCACATCATTTTTAGAGAGTAACGAAGAGTGGAAGCAGGGCGATGTCAACACAAGATTTTGTTAATGATAAGAATATAAGGTGCAGAATAGGAGTTCTGATAAATTCCTGCCTGCCCCTTTGTTGTAGCTCCAACGTTTTCTTGTTTTGCAGCTGCTAAGCAACAGGCCATAACCAAGTAGCTGGATGACAATATAACAATAGATAAACACCCACCTGAAAGATATAGACCCACTCAGTCTGATAAGATATATACACTCCTGTATTAGCTCAGGGAGATACTAAGGCCGGGTTGTTAACATGCCTTCCATGAGATTTGTGACACTGTGCTGAAGGAGCTTGCTGTGTAGCTTTTAATTACTTGTATCAACAGTAATTTGTTTAAAACCTTGTGTTCTGGATAAGTAGATCACTTCCTCATGCACAGAAAGGGTCTTTTACTTGGCATTTAATTGATGAGTATAGATAAAAAAGGTTTTAGATCGTATGTAATTAATGCTAATTAGGATTTAAGGCTTCTAATTTGATGTTTGCAATTGGTTACCTCTCAGCTTGCAGTTTTTCTTTCAGAAGCTGAACTTGGAGCATGCAGACTCAGATGGGTTTGCTGGTACTGTTCCACAGTAAACAAAAGAAACACAACGATCTCTGAAAACAGATCCAGGAGGAAAACCCAGACTTTCAGCTGCAACATACTGTCTGTTCTGGAGGATCCAAAGGTGTTCTAGGACTTGGAGGGAGATTTATGGTCTCAAGAGCTGATTCTGTGCCTCTGCCCAGTGGGACATCACCAAAAAGGCTACCGTGCATCCTCAGAATCAGAACCAAACCTGGAGAGGCAGCATTCACTTTTTATTCTTCTCTAATCTGGAACAATCTTCCAGAAAACTGGAGCCTTTTAGTTATATTGATTCCCAATGCTTGTGCTTAACGACTGAATTTGGTCAATTTAACCAATCATGTTTTTTATTTTTTATTTTATTTAGGCTTTCATTTGATCAATAACATGAGTTGAAATAAGTCCAGATCCTGTCAGGGAGGTTTATTGAAGTTTAAATAGTTGAATCAGCTCCGCTCTTCTCCAGACATTAGCCAGTTATTTAATATTTATAAATAGGTACTTTGACTCAGAGGCGACAAAATGTTCCCTGGAGTCTTGTAGGCGTCTTTTCTAGTAATGCAAATCAGAGAAGCTGTTTGAGACCATTTCATATCTCCCAGCAGCAGATTAATACCCACTCACAGCTTTGTTAATCTTAATGTCTGACAGAAAACATTTACAATATTTTAGTTTTTCCCTTCTGTTCTTTCAGACATCTCCTGGATTTAACATACTGTTTTGGTTTGAGTGCTCTTATTTTAGTGAAGAAAGGAAGCTGGTAACATATATCGCTGCAACAGCATGTAGAGGTTGGTGGTGTTCATATTTCATCCAGAAAATAATTCAATTACATTAAAAATGATCACATTTGATTTTTTTTTCATGCATCAAACTTATTTTGACCTGCATTTAGAGCTGAAGTTAATTCTTATACAAAAAAAATAAGAGCGCTAAATAAAACGTTTACATCTTATGTTTTCCATGAGGAAACCGGTTGCTTGATGAGCCTGATTGCATGCTGAATTAAAATTACATCAACTTTGTTGATTTGAGAATAAGGTAACTCATGAATGCAGAAACAATGCACTTTAAAAACCTACTGTAGATTATTTTGTTTGCTCTAAACCACAGCTGTCTGGGGTCCAAACACCAAAGAGGAACTATTCTACCGAGATCTCAAGTTGTTTGTCAGGTTGAGCAAAAAATTTGCACATTCCAGCACTCAGGATGACTAACAGCCTCCATTGTTCTCAGGTGGAAGTTCCTAAAATCAAAAACATTGACTAACAGCTGGCTGATTTATTCTTTGCCTTTATAACTTTTTTGTAAATAGCAAAAACTATAAGTAAACTTGAGTGCAGCAGTCCTAAAATAGCTTCAAAGGAACATTTTGTATAAAACGATCAGATTATTCCTGAGCTTAAAACGATAAACCATCTATCTGCATTACCACTCAGCTGGTCAAGAGGAAGTTTACTCCGTTTAAAATGCTTACCTCGTGAGCTAACAGTCATGAATAAGTAAATAAGTATAAGGCGATTTTCTGCATTTTTGATATTTTGACATTTTCTCACTAAAAAAAAACAACCTGGTTGTCATTTTGCATCTCAGATGTTGGCATTTTCAAAGGGTGCTTTTTAGAGCCACTTAACTGTGGCTACTTATCTTGGTAAACTATTCCAATTTATACATTCATAATACAGTTTTTTTCCTTTTTTAGCTGTAGATAAATTCTGCAGCTTCAGAGGAAATGACTTTCTAGCAGAGATCAGCTTCATGACACAGTGAAATTATCTGCGGGCCCCGGGGTGGGGTGGATCATTTCCTGTATTGCCCACACTCATTGGGAGATCCTCGCGCATGCATGTGTGTGTGTGCACGGTGACACTCGGTAACTTCCCTCCACCCCGTGTGGTGCGTGTGTATGTTTTTTGTCCTTAAATAGTAGTTTTGTGTGAGGTAAGACCTTTAATGGGGAAGTGATGCTGTGATGAGGAAATTGAGCGCTAAGCTCGGCTTACCAATGACCGACTTTAGCAGAGAACAGAACGATGGAGGGAGCAAGAAGAGTGAGATAAGGAGTGAGAAAGATGAGGAAACCATATCAAAGGAAGTGAGTTAGATTTAAAGAGGGTTGTGCCACAAAGCCAAAGTATTCACAGCGCAGGGTCAAATTTGGTCCAGTTTAATTCAACGCTTGAAACAGCAGCCATTCAGGAATGCACAGCTGCCAGAGGTTGATTGATGGCTTCCTTATTGTTACACAATGCACCGATTAGAGACCAACATCATTCTTCTTTAATAGCGTCCCTTATTACCCGAGATTCAACTTCAGTTATAAAAACTTGCCTTTTGTATGAAGAAGTTGCACTAAGTTACAGAAGTTTTCAGAAACTAAACTTCAGTCAGTACCGGTGATTTTTACCCGAAGGCTGAACATTTTGAAGCTGGTGCTGCTTTTCTGCTTTTACACTGAAAATTGGAACTACAGCTGCTCTAAATAGGAGTTTCTGTGGTGATTTACTGATTGCTGATTGTCCAGTCAATAATGACCACCACCTAACCAGTTTATTTAAAGTGCATGCCTGAAGATTTGAAGTTACTTTTACAATTCAGTTATTCTACTTTCCAAAAATGAAAAAAATAAAACGTTTTCTTTCCCTTGTAGCTTAGAATAAACTTTTTCTCCTTCCGTGATTTTGCGAACAGTCATGTCTGCATTTATTTTTTAAAAATACTGATAAAGTTCCTGCATTTCAACTACTAAAATACAATCAGAATTAGAATGTAGACCACATCAGGAATATTTTTGGCTCTTTCTCCCTTTATTTTTAATTTAAAAATAAAAAGCTAATTAAAGTCACTGACAAGCAAATTAAAGCACTGAGAAAAATCTGAATTTTTCTGAAGCTACTTTTTAAATAAAAACTCACCAAACTACTTTGTATGGAGGATTAAAAAGGGTATGGTTATGTTCAGAAACAATATTGTTACTGGTGCAATGCTGTAAATACTTCAAACATCCGTTTTGCCTGTAGTGCAACACTTATTGGTCGTCTCCATTAACATTTCTCAATGATCTTCAGCTTGATGCTGTCTGGAGAACACCATAAATGGTGGGAATGAGGTGCTTATTTTTTATTTATTTTGTTTGCACTTCTCCATCCATCTTTTCATTCATGTATCCGATCCCTCTCATCCATATCGAATAGGAAAGCTTCTTTTTTCTTATGTGTTAGAATTGGATAAAAAGCAGAGAGTTCTGGAAGATTGAGACGATAATGACTAGAGCACTTTCTTGTTGAAGAGCTTTTTCGATGTTTTCTAATTAGTTTGGAGTAGGTATCTGGGGCATACGGTAAATGGGGATTCTGTCCTTGCTGTGTTGAGGGGACTCATCTCACTTGGAATCGACTTTTTTCAAAAGGTTATGTCAGACAATGTGCTCATTGATCAAAGACAGACTGAAGCAGGCAGATGGAGGAATTAGTCACCTCCTCTGTCTCAGCCTTGGGTTAGGTGTTTCTCTGTTTGTGTGCTCAGGGAAAAGCTGCTCAGTTTCATTCAGACTGTCACTGATGCCGAGATATTTCGCAGAGAAAACAGAAAATAAACTCTCAGAAGTGGCAGCGGGTGGCTGGTAGTGCTGAGTCTGAGTGCGGGGTGGCTGTTATTGGGTGGGCTCTTTCACCCAACACCTCAGCTGTAAGTCAGGATACGGTTTCCTGCAGGTGTTGTGAAGGTTCCCACACATTTAGAGCACAGAAGTGATTGGTCATGATTCGCACTTTGCAGCATGATGTTACTTCATGTGTTCTGGTCTGTTATGTAACGGCTCAGCTGCTAATGTTTCTGTCAGCGCTGGTGAGTCACCAGGGTTTTAATAAAAACTGACAGGAGGAGGAAAACGGAGAGAAAAGTTACTGTTTAAAACACACTTTACAGCCTGTCTTGTATATTTGTTTGCTCGTTGCTAATAGCTGCTGCCCGACCAGTCTGATTGTTTCCCATGTTTTTCAGGATTCGATAAACGCTCTTGTCTTGGATTTGGACTACCCGGCACTACGAAAGAACAAAAACATTGAGACCTTCTTAAACAGATGTGAGTAGTTTTATAATTTCTTAATTAAAAACCTTCAACAAAACTTTATAAAGTTACTCGATCTTTATCTTCTGTGAATATTTATTCCAGATGAGAACATTATCAGGGAGCTTCGAAATCTTCAGATGAAATCTGAAGACTTTGAAAAAGTTAAAATCATTGGGCGAGGGGCATTTGGTGAAGTCCAATTGGTGAGTATTGATCTGCTGAAGACATGAATAGCTTTATATTAGTTAGATTATTGCATGACACTAATATTTATTTAGAAATGTCAACCTATTGAAATTATTAATTATGTCTCTACAATCTTGTTTTACTGTCTGAGGATTTCCAAATAAAACGCAAATTTAAATGAAGACAGTGTAGGAAGCCAAAGTTTAAGAGAATCTTTAATCCATCATCACTTTCCATTTCATCTCTGGATAATCTAAGGATTTCACACAGTTCAGATAAACTTGGAAAACTGAAAATAGAGCAATAGAGGGTTTTTTTCCTGATTTTAAGAGATGAGATAAGAATATACTAATGCTTAACAAATGCAGGGACTTTTTTATGGATTGATTTAAATTTTTATTTTCCCTTGACTCACCACTTCACATTTCAAATTCAGCATTTTTATTAGGACTAAAGACACATTCTGATAGGAATCAGTGTCATCTATGCAATGAATATCACATCATGTCTGTGTCACAGATAAAGATGAATGGATGTTGGTAAAGCAGACGTTTTGTGCCTCATAATGGCTGAAAGGTTTGGCACACAAACCACCTCCTATAACACTTAAAATGTAATCGAGTGGAAAAACCAATATATGCAATTAAAATATGAATAACAAATAAATGAGGATACTTATGTGTAGTAAGTGAATACAAAGTGCTTTAGCTACTCATTAGTGAAAAAAAAATAGCAAGAAGGAGTGTGAAGTGAGGGAGCAGGGAACGAAGAAAGTGGAAGAATGTCAGGAGGAAGGGACGTCATGTTATAAAACTGATCAGCTATCTTTCAGTGAATATTGAATGTTCTCGAACTTCAGAAACGTCTGTGTAATTGAGCCACTGAGTGCTGGAGGGAGCTTTAATTGACTTCCAGAGAAGTACTTTCTTGCCAATAAGAAAATTAACGCTAAAATGTCTAATTGATTCTAAGTAAACCGGAAGTCCAATTATGGCAACATGCGGGGAGGGAATAATGGTCATTGAAAGCATCTTTGAAATGGTATCAAATAACTCTGCCATAAGTGAGTGAGTAGTAAACAAGAGTTAAACATATGGTTTAAGTTGAAAATTGAGCCAAGGAGATTTGTCACACTTGTTTGTGGAATTGGAAGAGATTTGTGAGAGTTGAGTTTTAGAGAAATGGACTCAGAACTGAACTCTAAACTGCAAGTGAACCCAAGGTCAACCTTTAGTAACTAATGAGGAATCAAAAGACAAAAATTAATTACAAATTTTAGAGACGAGAAACTTTTGGAGCAAAACGATACTGCTCATCTCTGCTCTCACATCGATTCCTTTGAGAGCATATTATACAGGACACCCCAGCCACAGTGGGGATCTCTGGAGCTCAGACACTCTCCACAGGTCCCTTACTGCTCACAGTATTCAATAGGAACCTGGGTAGCCTGTCTGTCAGACATGACATAGAGGAAGTTGCGGTCCAGAGAGAAGACCATGTCTCCAAGGATGGGGTTGCCATCCTTTATGACCAAGATTGTCTCATACTGGTGCCCACAAAAGCCACTCAGTAGCCATTGTAGACTGGTTTCAGATTGTTTTTATTGTGATTGTTCAGGTCCGACACAAACCGTCCCGGAAAGTCTACGCCATGAAGCTGCTGAGTAAGTTTGAGATGATCAAGCGCTCCGACTCGGCGTTCTTTTGGGAAGAGAGAGACATAATGGCCTTTGCCAACAGTCCCTGGGTTGTACAGGTGGGAAATATTCAACATTTTCACTTCCTTTTAAGAATGTTTGAAGCTCATGTGTTTGTGGATTTGATTAAAGCAGTATGTTCTGGATCTGTTTGATTGTTGTCCTGTTTAGTTGTGCTGCGCCTTCCAAGATGAGCACTACCTCTACATGGTGATGGAGTACATGCCAGGAGGGGACCTGGTCAACCTCACCAGCACCTACGACGTCCCAGAGAAATGGGCCAAGTTCTACGCAGCAGAGGTGGTGATGGCTCTGGACTCCATCCACTCCATGGGCTTCATCCACCGTGACGTCAAGCCGGACAACATGCTGCTGGACCAACACGGACACCTGAAGCTGGCTGACTTCGGGACCTGCATGAAGATGGACTCTGTGAGTCGGCTTGTTGCAGTTCACTGACGACACTTTCTGTTCCTCCAGCTGCATCAGTCCATGGTCTTTGTAGCTCATCGGGATAATTATCCAATGAAATCAAAACAAAAGCGGTTTTGTTTTGCAAATAAGCAAGCTGAAATTAACTGTGGCTGTTATTGTTAACCTCAGTGTTTTCTGTTTTGATTTGTACAATTTTTAAGTAAAAAAAAAAGAAGCTAATTAGTCTCATGCAGTTCTGGTATGAATTGCGAATAGAAAAGATGAAACACTGCACAGTTGTCTTTAGGATGGGATGATTTATGGATGATATTCCAAACCACCTCTATTAACCTGTCATGCACTGCATCTAAATACATGGGGAAATTGTTCAGTATTTACTATATTTCAGTAATTCAATGTAAAACATAAAACTCGTATAAATTGGTCACACATTTTAAACATTTAGCTCTGTCAGTTTTGATTATTGGCTCACAGTTAATAAAACCCCCAAAATACAATTTCTCAGAAACATTTTTTTATTTTAATAAAGACTCATCAGCCTGGTGAATATTGTTAGTAAAGAAAATGCATGGATTATCCCTTTTTCTACCACAATTTATACTTCCACTCAACTTTCTATTCATGTCAACCTTTGGGGGCCAGTCCTCCTTGGAGAGGGATTCATTGGTACCCTCAGCAGTTTCCCCCATGACTTTGTAGACTGTAACAAAACGTTTTCTGTATTAAATCTTTTTTACTGTTCCTGTGTAATATTCTAATTTCTGAGGAAGTGATATTTGGTTTCCATTTATGTAACATCATAAACAACAGAACTGGTTATAAGTTAGGACTTAAAATGTGGCTCTGTGTTTGTTGTTTATTAGTTAATTGCTCCTACCTTAAAAAATCAGAACGTTTCCACAAAAACAGAGAATCAAAACAACAAAAATACATGCCAGCTGTTGGATTTATCTCCGATTCCCAGTTTACAGATCTTACTCTGTTATTTTTGCTGCTGCAGACGGGGATGGTCCATTGCGACACAGCCGTCGGCACTCCAGACTACATCTCTCCAGAGGTGCTGAAGTCTCAGGGAGGAGATGGGTTTTACGGGAGGGAATGCGACTGGTGGTCCGTAGGCGTCTTCATTTTCGAGATGCTTGTGGGTGAGTGACCCCTTTCATCGACTCATTCATATCTTGAAAGGGCATAAAAGTGTTTTTGTTTCATTACCAAATGCTTCCTTTCAGGTGACACTCCATTCTATGCCGACTCTTTGGTGGGAACATACAGTAAGATCATGGACCACAAGAACTCCTTAAACTTTCCCGATGATGTAGACATCTCCAAAGATGCCAAGAGTATAATCTGTGCCTTCCTGACTGACAGGTGGGGAACAATCAATCTTTTGTTCTTATGTAAAATTTATTCCAAGTTCATCACTAATGCCAATGTTTGTTTCTTTTTTTCTTTTTCCTTTTTAGGGACGTGCGGTTGGGCAGAAATGGAGTGGAGGAAATCAAACGGCATCCGTTTTTCAAGAACGACCAGTGGACATTTGACACCATCAGGGACAGTACGTGTCTCAAGCATTGCTCTCCTCTCACGCACGCAGATGTTGCAGGATAAACTTTCTGTTCCAGAAGTTTTACTTTTTTTTTTCTCCCCTTCTTTCTAACCAGCTGTCGCCCCAGTGGTCCCGGAGCTGAGCAGCGACATAGACACCAGTAATTTTGACGAGATCGAAGATGACAAAGGCGACGTCGAAACATTCCCCACACCTAAGGCATTCGTCGGAAATCAGCTACCGTTTGTTGGCTTCACCTACTTCAAAGAGGACCAGTAAATCCTCCTCGTTCTCTCTCATTGTCTTTAATTGTTTTAGAAACTGGCCTCCTGCTTTAACCACATGTGATTTTTGTTTCTTTTTCCCTTTTAGGTTGTTAAATTCTGCCAACAATTCCTCAGTGGCTCATGATAACTCCAAAGGAGAGGTAAATACTGATAAATACACAATGAAGTTAACAGTGGTAAAGGATTTTAAATCATGTGCTTTTTTTTTTAGTCTTAAGATAAACTAAACAAAACTGCTCAAGACAAATGGAAGAATCTTGAAAACTTGTTAACTTCTTTATAATACTGTATATAGGCTTATCTTGATAATCTGAATATCTTTTATAACAGGTAATTGAAGCAGAATACTTCCTGTCATTATAATAATAATCAAAATAATACAGCAGCACAACTAAGGTCTGCTCAGGCTTCTGGAAGAATGTTCTTTACTCTGATAAGACTAAAGCAGAGCTGTTCAGACATTAACCTGAACTCAAACACAACATTTACAATCACCTATTACCAGCTATAAAGCATGGTGATGGAGGAGTGATAATCAGAGTAATATTATCTTGTCTATATTGAGAAGATAATATATTCATACTTTCATTCATGAAAGTATGAAGTGAAATTGGAAAGATGAGGGGGCAAAGTTTCTCAAAAGTGATGTGAAAGATTGATACTCAAGCAGGGTTTGGTGTTTTTAATTTTTGATACTTAAATAACTAGGTAATACTTTATAATTTATTAGTTTATTGTTTGAGATGCTGTGAGACCCACATATTTCAAATTCAAGCTAAAAATTATAGTATTTTTTTCTTATTATTATGACTATATTAAGCAGGTGTATCTTGGTTAAAATAGAATGTTCTGAAAATTAGATCACTTGAGTCAGAAAGACAAATTTTAACCCTTTAACTCTGATGCTTTGGGCTACATTTGATAAAAAGTCTAACACTGAGAATAATTTTTTTCGGGTTTAAAAAAAAATAATAATCCAGCATCTTAATCATCAATCCTGCAGCTGACAGGAAGCTAGTGAGGAATGCAGACACTGTAAAGAATAAACTTTTTTTGTGGTCAAAATAAATTTTACTGGCCTGATCGAGGATGTCAACTCAAACTTTATATCCATAATGGTGGATTTTAAAAAAATCTAATTGCTTTTGTCCGCCCTCATATTTTAGAGGTCCTATCAGTACCCAGAGTTCACTAGTAATTGCACAGATTTCAGTCATGGCTGGTTTTACTGATTAGCTTTCTAATCCCACATATGCAGCTCTAAACAGCACAGTCCACCAGGCCTCTGGGGATCAAAGTGGAGCCTTTATCTTGAATGTTTGAGTGCATTTCCATTTGGTGTCGTAAAAATGTTACATGGGCATTTGAAGGAAGCCATGACTGCAATGAACAGTTTATTAGAAGGTTTTATTGATGTACCTCTGCAGGTAATAAGACTGCTTTGACCTTTCATTAATGTAGCCTTTTACAAGAGGTAAATGACAAACATGAGAAGAAAAGTCCACTTTATCCACTGTTTTTTTCCCTTCATAAAGTTAACCACCTCTATGCCAAACACAGGTGGATTTTTTTTGCTGCAGGAAAGGTCAAACTCAAAAGCTTCATCTGATCAAAGCACAGTTCCAGTCAAAGCCCTTGCAGCATTTAGCAGACTTCCTCTTTTTTAGATTTGTGATGGTAAGGCAAACAATGCTTGTTCCTGGCTGTCCACCCAAGCAATCAGTTTGCATGTTAATAGCATCTAATGGTTGCCATGGAGATTTGGTGGCTCAAAGGTCCACCTCTTCCCTCCATTTCTCCAGTTGTGAGTTTTAGAAGTTGTTTTCTCTGACCTCTTCAACTTTTATTTATTGCTCATTAATTGTAAATATAAGCAAGTTGATGTTTTTGTTTTTTAAAGTGTTTTTGGGTTAAGAATATCATTATAAAGATTATTTAGTTAGTTTTAGTCCTGATCAGTGTAGATTAAAATAAAGTATTTTCTAAGTTATTGGACCAATGTCACTGTCACAGCCTAAATCCGCTAAGCACTCGTTTTGTTTTTGAGACTTAAGAAGTTGTCTCTTGCCATGTTTGCTTATCTGTAAGACAGTTTAAGAACAACCTAAATATTTTTTCTAGAATATAGATATATCTGTAGATGATAAGCAAAATGGCAAAATAGGTTGTTGTGCTTTTTGTAAATAGGCACCAAAAGAAACAAGAAAAGGACTTGATCTAAGATGGAGCCTTGAGGTATCCTACAGTTGTGCAGTGCAGTAACATATCTCTAGATGAAAAGAAAAACGTTTATTAAAGGATGTACCTTTCTTGCCAACACGTTGCTCAAAATTTCAGATGAGGAAGTTGCAGTTTACCATTTGAGGTTGTTTGCATGTTTAAAAAAGAACCGGGAAACCTCAGTGTGTACAGGAGTGTTATTGGTGAGTTAGGTATTTGTGGGCTACACTAAAATAACTGAGTTTGGACAGAAGATCATATCATCCTTGCAAACTCCAAAATGTTCTCCACAGACAGAAATGTTCTCCACAGACATTGGTTCCAGGCTTTGCTCAATTGAAGCTCTAAAACTATCATCCTCTAATTGCTTATTGATGTTTTCTGTTTTCAGTCGGCAGCGCTTCAGAAGAAACTTCACCATCTGGAACTTCAGATGAATAAAGATAAACATGTCAAAGATGAACTAGAGAACAAATGCAGGTGCAAGATCAGCAAATATGGTGCTACTGTGGTGTGCAGACTGCTGAAACCTTCACTCATGTTTTATCCACGCATTTCTCTGCAGAGCTGCAACCGTCCGCTTAGAAAAAATAACCAAAGAACTTGAGGAAGAGGTGCGTGTCTGGAATCAAAGGATTTATATGATGTTTTAGATCAGAATCGAAGAGATCCCAGCTTTCTTTCCTTTTCTGATTGACTTTTAGGTGAGTAGCAGAAAGAGTCTGGAATCGAATCTGAGGCAGCTGGAGCGAGAGAAGGCCCTTCTGCAGCACAAAAGTCTAGAGAGCCACCGGAAGGCCGAGAACGAGGCCGACAGGAAGCGCTGCCTGGAGAACGAAGGTACCAGACTCTCTTTGCAGATCCAGGTTCTGACAGCAGTCTTATTAAAATCTTTAAGTCACTTGCATACTGATTATTCCTGTTTTCACTCCTTCATCTGTTCCTTGTTGCAGCTGAGTGAAAAATAAAATGAGCATTACCATAGATAAATACAAATTAATTATAAGATGAGGTATACAACACTGCCCCCACCTGGTCAAACTATAAAAGTGTTTCCTAAACACTAAAACATGAAGACCCCTTTTGTCTTGTCTTTTTTGTTTTGCATATTTAAAGATTTTGCACAGATGAGTGCAGCTTAACTTGTCCTTACTTCACTTTTGGTTTTGTGCAGTCAACAGCCTTCGAGACCAGCTGGATGACATGAAGAAAAGAAATCAAAACTCACATATTTCCAACGAGAAGAACATTCACCTGCAGAAACAGGTTTATTTCCCAACTTTGTTAATTTACTTTTGTAATCTTATTTCACCCTGGTGAAGCTGAAAAGCATCTTTGCAGACTGACTATAATTTCTGCTACACATATTTAGATATATACGTGATCGATGCAACAATTTTCCTTGCAGAAACATCTATTTAAAGCTTAAAACTGTCGTTTGAAGAATTTTGATCTACTACAAGATCACTGAGAATGCTTTGTGAGCATCCAGACTCACCTCAAGTGTAATAAAATAGCAGGAAGCCATGAATGTGCTTCCACATTTATACAACCTTTAAAAGCAAAGCTGTAAACTACATGCTTTCTCAGCTGTCTTCATTCCAGAGTGGGTCCATTCTTCATCTTCTGACCATTTCATTCTGAAGCACCTGTAGATCAAAGTTATTTTCTCTCCAGCCAAAAACAACCTGCTGCTAATGAGATCCAACAGATCATCTACATTGTTTTCAAATAATTCTCCAACTGATCTACAGTTACATTCACAAAGCAATATAATTATCCAGTGGGGAATTTTTGCATAACATGCTTTCTGCTGCTTATTTTTGCACCACATTCACCACACATATTCAGTTAAATGAAAGCAGATTCAAACATGTCCATTAAATTGAGCAGATGGGAACGATCCACATGTATTTGTTGGGTGTAGTTGCCACTTTACAAACTCAGCAGATGTGAAAATAATTAGAGATAAAAATTGTTCCGTGCAGACAACACCAAGTTCTCAGAAGACCAAGGAACCTTCAGGAAATATTTATAAAATAATTGATGTGAACGTTTCTAAAGTGCCGCTTTAGGTTGTAAAATACAAAGGAATTACATAATCCCTTTAAAAAAAAGTCATTGAAACATGAAAATGTGTTGACTTATAGTTCAAAATGTTTGTTTACAAAGTTATATTACAGTATATATGCTTCATTCATTATCTATTAGAATCTAAAAAGATTTATGCCTCTTGACCATGATTACATTGGGTTTTAATGTTTATTTTTTGTTTATAAGGAAAGGTCTTTAATTTCTGCTGGCTCTGTTCTAAGAAAAAAATATTTGAGAGTTGAGTTGACATTTTAAAAAAGCTTAAATTGGAAGCTTAAAAGTTTGAAAAAGAACAAATGTGCCGTGTTCATTTTTGGCTTTGTTTTCTGCTGAAAATTTTGTACGCTCTCACAACATCCCTAAGCTACATATTATATAAATTAGAATGACGGTAAATTCAATGAATACGTTTATTAATCAGATTTGAAACATTTGGTAAAAGCTGATGCTGATGTCCTTCAGTTTATTTGCCTGTTATCTTCTCACTCATTAAACCTCATAATGGATGATTTCACAGCTGGAAGAAGCCAACATGCTGCTGCGGGCCGAGACAGAAGCGGCGACGAGGCTCCGCAAAGCTCAGACAGAGAGCAGCAAGCAGCTGCAGCAGCTGGAGGCCAATGTGCGCGAGCTGCAGGATAAATGCTGCCTGCTGGAGCGCAGCAAGCTGAGCCTGGAGAAGGAGTGCATCAGCCTGCAGGCGGCGCTGGAGTCAGAGAGGCGGGAGCACAGCCAGGGCTCAGAGACCATCACCGACCTGATGGGTAGGGAAAACACAAGCACAACACTTCCTGAAAGGCTGCTGGTAGACTTCCATACTTATTTTTCCTCCATGAATTTGGCAGTGTAGTAGCACTTAGTATTTATCTGGATGCTGTACTTCAGGTTTTGTGAAGGACTTTTCTATAATTTTCAGATGGTTTTCAAACTCATTATTAGATTTTTTGTGAAATAGCGCCCTCTGACAGTTTATTTTGCACTTTGCAGGACGTATTTCTGGACTGGAGGAAGAAGCTCGCCAGCAGAGACATGCTCTGGCCAAAGCTGAGACTGAGAAGAGGCAGCTTCAGGAGAAATACACTGATCAGGAGAAGGTAAACAAAAAAAACATCTCTCCGCTATTTTAAATATGAACATTACAAAGTCTTAGAAAGTTTTTGCTTTTTCCACTGTAAATCTGGTTTGTTGGAGTCGCTGCGTCTCCCTGCTCGCTTTCTGTCAGACGGATATATTTTCCTGTTGCTGTTTTGTGCTTGGTGTCTCCTTTCAAATTAGAACGCCTTCTGCCTGTTTTTCTTTGTGCAGGAGATGAGCAACAAAGAGATAGAACTGACCTACAAACTAAAGGTTGTGCAGCAAGAGCTGGAGCAGGAGGAGGCCTCGCATAAAGCCACTAGAGGTTTGCTGGCGGACAAGAGCAAGATTAAAGTGACCATCGAGGGGGCTAAGTCCGAGTCCATGAAAGGTAAGGTCTGCTTTACACGGTCAATCGGATCTGAAAGCAATGATTGAAGCTTTTTTTTGGACACTTAGATCAAGCTAAGCTTTTTCAGAGAAGGCAGATTTATGATTCTGAGATACTTGATCTTTATTTGCAACACGGTCCAACAAAAGAGAAAGTTGAATGAAATTAAATGGAAGTAAAGAAGGAAATCTAATACAAAGTAAGCAAAAGATCAGCAGTGAAATTCTGGGCAAGAATCCATAACTGGGATTCAGGGGAGAATAAAAAAATACAGTTTGAAATTTGCAGAAGAATTTCTTTCAATATTTAGTAAAACAAAAAACTGATTACACTGCAAAAACATGAAACCTTACTAAGTAGTTTTGGTCTAGTTTCTTTGTACAGTGAAATAATCTGCCAATTGAACTAGATCTAGGTTAAATGTCCTGTTCCACCTGCGTATTATTTCATGTATAGCCAGTACTATTTCATTAATATTAAGGAATTATTAATTTATAACAAGTTCCTATATTGTGCTGAAAATTTACTTGGAAGTTAGTTTTGTCTTATTTCAAATGTACTAAGATATTTGCCCCAGAAGGTAGATCAAAAATACTTTGTAAGATTTTGTGTTCTGGCATTGTACCATATTAGCTCTACTTTATTAGTTAAATTTCTGGAAAATTGAAACGTACTCTTGGATGTTTCTCTGCAGAACTGGAGCAGAAACTGGCGGAGGAGCGAGCGGCCAAGCTGCGGCTGGAGAACCGAATCCTGGAGCTGGAGAAACACAGCAGCATGATGGACTGTGATTACAAACAGGCTTTACAGAAACTGGACGAGCTGCGCAGACACAAAGACCGACTCACGGAGGAGGTGAGTGTTTGGATCAGAAAACAACCCCCATTAGAACCTGTCCGGGCCTAAAAGTACTGTCTTTAAGAGCAGCCTGTGTTTGTTCAGGTGAAGAACTTGACGCTTAAGATCGAGCAAGAGACCCAGAAGCGTAACTTGACTGTGAACGACCTGAAGGCCCAGAACCAGCAGCTGAATATCCTGAGAACCTCAGAGAAGCAGCTGAAGCAGGAAACTAACCATCTGCTCGATATAAAACGCAGCCTGGAGAAACAGAACCAGGAGCTGCGCAAGTCAGTTCATCAGCTCTACTTTTTGCTCCAAGCCGTCACAATCTTAAGTGTCAGTAATTTGGTTTGATTTTCCATCTGCAGAGAAAGACAAGACACAGATGGACAAATGAAGGAATTACAGGACCAGCTGGAGGCTGAGCAGTATTTTTCTGTGAGTTTGTGGCCAAATGACGCATGTTTGCTTCTGTTTTTATTGCATGTTGAACAGACCATGTGTTAAATCAAGAGAGGATTCTTTGAAGAGCAAAATTCAGTAAAACGCTATGGTGCACTAGAGAGTTACTATGCTGTCTGGAATTTGATTCAAGAAAAAGTTCAGATTTTTTTTCTGCAGTCTTTGTTCCTAAACTTATTGTTCAAAATGGATACAAGTTGTATCCATTTGTTGGTCAATTTATCTTTCCTTGTTTTTCATAAATCCTTAGTGAGCTTCTGAATGTGAAAACTTTTGACCTTTAGAAGGTCAAAAGGATGTTGTAGTCTGTTTTGCCTTTTTGATATTCAGTCAGGTTTAGCTCTCCGTCTCTACCGGAGAGCTAAACCTCCAGACATGTCATACAAATACATTTCTTTCTAAGTAACGTAAACTTCTGTGCTTCCTGTGACTCCATCTTAATCACCTTGCTGATTATCAACACTGATGATCAACAATGTGGACTGTTTGTTTGGGCCTTTTACTAACAGAAATATTCAACAAAACTTGATCACCTAGTGTCACCAGACAGTGTTTTTGGTGTATCTTCATTTACTAGTCATGTTTTCCTAATTCTGCGATTTGGACATACCTCTTTTCCAGACTCTTTACAAGACTCAGGTTCGGGAACTGAAGGAGGAATGTGAGGAGAAAACTAAACTCTACAAGGAGGTGCAGCAGTCTCTGCAGGAGCTGGAGGAGGAGAGGTGATTCTGCTGATTGGAGATCCAAAATAAAACTCCTCCATTTACCCTCAGGTGTACGGATTTGAGTTTAATCTTCTCAATCTCTTCCAGGGACTCGTTGGCAGCGCAGCTGGAGATCACTCTAACGAAGGCGGACTCAGAGCAGCTGGCCCGCTCCATCGCTGAGGAGCAGTACTCTGATCTGGAGAAGGAGAAGATAATGAAGGAGCTGGAGCTGAAAGAGATGATGGCTCGGCATCGCCAGGAGCTGGCTGAGAAGGACATCACCATTGGCTCGGTGGGTCCCAGAAACATCCGCCTCCCGGTTTTAAACCTACAAAACGGTTCTGAATGTGTTTCCTCCTGTGTGCAGCTGGAGGAGGCCAACAGGACTCTGACCAGCGACGTTGCCAATCTGGCCAATGAAAAGGAAGAACTGAACAACAAACTGAAGGAAGCACTTGAAGGTCGATAGACACAGAACTTTATAACATTAGAACAAGTATGACATGCATCGCTGCTCACATTTTTCTTCTTGATCCTTCAGAATCAGACAAGTCGAAGGATTGGGAGCAGCAGATCAACCAGATGAAGCAGTCGTTTGAGAAGCAGCTGCAGTCAGAGCGCACTCTGAAAACTCAGGTCGGTGTTTACTCCTCACGGTCGTCGCCTCGGCTCCCCCTGCCTCTGTGAGGAGCTGACCTCATGTAACCCCTCCTACCCCCGCAGGCCGTCAATAAACTGGCAGAGATCATGAACAGGAAGGAAGTCCGCGGGGGAGGCAGCCGCCGTGGAAACGACACAGACATGCGGCGAAAGGAGAAGGAGAACAGGAAGCTGCAGCTGGAGCTGAGGTCAGAGAAGGAAAAGCTCAACAGCACCATGATCAAATACCAGAAGGAGATCAACGAGACACAAGCAGTAAGTGCCGCTTTCCCCCTCAATGCTCCTGCTGCAGCCTTTTGGCTTCACATATGTTTTCTTGTGTGCAGCAACTGGCAGAAGAGAGTCAGATGCGCATTGAGCTCCAGATGGCTCTGGACAGCAAGGACAGCGACATCGAGCAGTTGAGGAATCTGCTGCAGTCGCTTAGCGTTCAGTCCATGGACTCTGCCAGCGTCAGCAGCGGGCCAGACTTTGACGCTGATGACGCTTATGCAGGTAAGGGTGCAGCCTTTGTGGGCAGAGCTGCACAGATTTATTAAAAATAAAAACATAAAAGAAGACATTTTTTGTGCTTTGTTGCATATTTATCAAATGAGAAGATTACAAAACTGCTTTAGGAGGACTCAGATGAGTTTTGAATTTTGAAGAGTCGAGGTAAAAGGTTTTGATTTATTGTTCTATCCAGGTTCCTGACCCTCACTGTTGGTTGTGGGATAGAAAATAACCTGGATTTTAGCGGCTGAAATAACCTCCCTCTATATCTGGTTCTTCTGGTCAAGATGCCTCATTTTAGAGTTTGTCTGCCATTAAAATGGAGACCCAAAGGTCATTCAAGGTTATTCTGGCCTGGCAACCACTCAGCCCTCTATGACCTGATCTTGGATCAGTGGATGGATTCATCAGGCTTCACAAATATAAAGTCTCTCTGCCCCCAGAATTCTTCACCCATTCATTGCTGTTAGAAGTAAAAGCAATCAGTGTCATTTAACTTTTTTGACAAAAATTAGCTTTTTTCCCCTTCAAATTCTTGTAATGTTTCTTAGAGAAAGCAGAGTTACATTAAACATACAATTTCTAAAATAAAAAGATAATTGTCCAAAGAAAATTAATATTTTTTGGTAAGAATGGTATAACTGTTCATCAGCATAATAAGCAAATCAAGTGAAGCTCCACAACAAAGTCTGATTTATTAAAAGGATGCTTGATTTCCCAAAAACTGCATTTTTTAATATAATGGCCTTAAAAATGCATTGAAATGTTTCATCCAAAGCAGAATATTTCTTTCTTTATTTTTTATTTATTTTGAACATGTAAAATGTCAGAGAAAAAAAATAATAATAATAATTAAACACACATTAAAAAACCTTTCATATCTAGTTCGAAAAGTAGGAAGAAACCAAAGCTGCTTAAATCCAACCACCAATTGTCTCATCCATATATGATCCATATTAAAAATATTTACACATCTAGTTTTCGTTCCATGTCACATTAAATACTTTTTCCAAATTATACCTGTATAATTAATTATGCAGGCTACACCGTACTTGATATCCACAGTCTCCTGCAAGAGATCCATATATCTTTCATGTTTAGCACAGTAAAAACTTTTCTTATTTATGGGTCTACTATACATAAATAACACATTTCATTCATCCAGTCATGTTTAATCTACAGCTCTGCCATACTGAACAGTATACCAGTAGATCTTGAATGTGTGCTCAAAATTCTGTCACATCCATATACACATCTATTTGCAATAGATTTTTTTGAAATAATTTTTTAAACTGATTTATATTTTTAAATTTCAAGACTTCATCTGTACTGTTCCACAAATTCACTCCACAGACAGTGATGCATGTGCTCCACATTGTTGTACAAGCTTTATGTTTTCTAAAATTCAGCTTTTGTCTTAACTTGTAACCCCCCTTACTTTCAGGAAATGTATTTTAAATATTTTCTGGTAACTGATGTTTTCTTTCTCTGTACATTATTTGACCAGTTTTGAATTTGACATTTCATGGTTAAGTGGAAGAGAAGGGATCATTTTCGAGTGTTGTTTCTGAACTGAATACATAACGTTTGCTATTGTTTCTCTCAGAGTCTAGACTTGAGGGCTGGCTTTCGCTTCCCGTCAGAAACAACACCAAGAAGTTTGGATGGGAGAAAAAGGTCTGAATGAACCATATTTGCTCTACCATAGAGCGTCTATTTTGATTTTAGCTCTGTTATTTATGTTCGTTTTGTTCTTGCAGTACGTTGTTGTGAGCAGCAAGAAGATTCTCTTCTACAACAGTGAACATGACAGAGAGCAGTCCATCCCCTGCATGGTTCTTGATATAGAGTGAGTTTAACGCCGGGGCTTTCAACCCAGGAGAGATGTTTGCGTTCCGATAGAAATGAACTTTTATTTCCACTTTGCAGCAAACTTTTCCACGTGAGGCCCGTCACTCAGACAGATGTGTATCGCGCTGAAGCCAAGGAGATTCCCAGGATATTCCAGGTGTGTTCACCTTCTGCTTTACTATGTCTTCAATTGAACTTCTGAGTGGTTGAAAAGGATGGAAATGGCCAACCAGCATCTGTGGTCCCGCTAGATCCTTTACGCCAATGAAGGCGAGAGCAAAAAAGAGCCGGAGTTTCCCGTGGAGCCGCTTCCCATCGGCGAGAAGTCCAGCTACATCTGCCACAAAGGCCACGAGTTCATCCCCACACTCTACCACTTCCCCACCAACTGTGAGGCGTGCACCAAACCACTGTGGAACATGTTTAAGCCGCCGCCGGCTCTGGAGTGCCGGCGCTGCCACATCAAGTGCCACAAGGACCACATGGACAAGAAGGAGGAGATCATTGCTCCCTGCAAAGGTGTTAAGCTTTTCTGCATAGTTGTATCGATCAAAAAGTCGATACAACTATCGACGATTTGTTCGACGTGCCCCCCGTTTGGGTTCAGGTGAATGAAAACGAGTTTCTTCTTCCATCGCCAGTGAACTACGACGTGTCTACAGCCAAGAACCTGCTGCTGCTGGCCACGTCCCAAGAGGAGCAGCAGAAGTGGGTGAGCCGGTTGGTCAAGAAGATTCCCAAGAAGCCTCCGCCACCGGAGCACTTTGGTCGCTCCTCGCCACGCACCTCCATGAGGGTTCAGTCCAGCCAGTCCATGAGGAGGCAGAGCCGACCGCTCCCCACCAGCAAAAGCAGGTATGAAATCAAAGGTTTCTTCCTTCAGTTCAAGAAAGTGTCCAAGGATGAAATATAGTAGTTTTTTTATTGCTTCCATGGTTAACTTAGTGAAAAACATAATCTTGAAGATTCTGTGTTCATGTTTTTTCAATGTACGGCTGGGATCGCCCACTATATGACAGCATTCTTACACATCATCATATTAAAGGTAATCACAGAAACTAATGTCCCCCTTTCAGACTGGAGGAGTTTAGTCTTCAGGACTGGCTCTGGGCGTTGGATGATATTGATGAGGATTGTTCCTCCATACATTTCTGATGATGGTAACACTGTGTTTCTGTGTGTGTGTTTTGCTGTGTTTGCAGTGCAGTGGCTGCATTTAAAGATTTCGCAGGGATATCCAACTCCAGTCTTCCAGAGCTACTGGCCTGCAACTTTTTCATGCATTCTTGTCCAACACACCTGAATCAAATGGTTGGATCAACTCTTCAGTGCCAGAAAGTTTAGTAGAGACCTGGTAACAACAACTAGTCCTTTAAATCAGGTGTGTTGGAACAGAAATGCATCTAAAAGCTGCCTTTGTCAGCCTTAGTTGCATTGTTGTAGGCGACCGTCAAAGGGTGCAGCCCCTGAATTTGGACACATCCCCACTTTCAGTTTACTTTCAGAGGCCATCGCATTTTTATTCATATTCTCCAGATATTTCAAAGAGTTTGTGAGGTTATGTACTCTGCCCACTGAACACTGATTAGGGTATTTAATTATCCCAGATTATTTAGTCAGTTACTTATATTAATTTTACTTCAATTTGGTCACAAACAAAAGTGTCCAGATTGAAAGAAAATCTTTCAATCTGGAAAATTGAGACGTTCACGGCTATAAATGTGTCTGGAGGATTTTCTTGTAGAAACGGTGCTTTTTTTATTTTTTACTGTGAAGTTATTTTTTTTTATAACACTTGACAGTCCTTAATCTGAAGGAGCATGTATTTAATGTAATTGCTGTGTTTTCTATTTCAGGTTTTATACACCTAGTTATCTGTTTTCTTGCAGGTGTTTTTGTGAAATAGCTCTGCTTCTTGTACTTTGTTAAATTTCTGTCTCCCTAGTTTATTTTCTCAGGTCTCTTTTTGTCTGATTTATTATTTCTTGCTAAATTTGATGGGCTAACATTTGTTGTTGTTGATCAAAAACATGTTTCAGCTCCTATGACTTGAGCCCCAGATCAAATGGGTTAAAAACAAAGCAAGTCGACTCCTGCAGCATTTGGTACAACTGACTCCTCTGATCTTGTTCTCCGTGTAAATGACCAAGTTCCTGGATGCGTTTGTGTACGTGTATCTTGTCACTCAGCGGCGCTGTCGGGCCACATGCAGGGGGTGAATACACATGGTTAAATTTTCTATGTGCTGTTTGGGAAACTATTTACCTGATAGGATCAATGTCACTGGGTTTCTAGAACAGAGAAAATAATCTTTTATAACTTGATAGGATTGTTTACGACTTTCCGTCTTCTAATATACAGCTCTAGAAAAAAATTAAGAGACTACTGCACTGAACCCTATTGAAAACCTCATGGATGTTGATTTTTGAACTCTTCCTGAGTTAAAACATTAGTATTGTTGTTTCTAAATGAATATGAACTTGTTTTCTTAGCATTATTTAAGGTCTGAAAGCACTCTCATTTTCTACAAATAAATACAAAATATTTGCTTGGAATTTCGGAGACATATTGTCAGTATTTCATAAAATAAAAGAACAATGTTCATTTTACTCAAACATACAGAGAAACTGATCATTTTAAGTGGTCTCTTAATTTTTCCCAAGCTGTGTGTAGAATCATATAATCTCTGGGAGAGTTTGTTCCTTAAAATAAATACTTGCATCATTAATACAACATAACAGATACTTACGGTACTTATGCCTTGAAGGTCTGGATGTTGTATTCACTTTGGACTTTTAATGATTTATTTGAACCATTTTGTTCCTATGGGAAGTGATTTACCTCCATACAACTGTAAGGATTTTTAAGGCAAGAATTGGGTGCATAGTTGTGCATAAAACACAATAAATTCAAACTTTTTAAGTCCTTATTGTTGAAATAAGCATGTTTTTGGAGTTCTTAACTTGTTGTCCGTCTGTCTCTTTGCCTCCAGTTAACCCTGCTAGATGCATCTCCGGGGGGTGTTTCCTCCGAACTCCATCTGCAGATCTGGAACTCCACGTCAATTCGCCTCCTTCTGTCTCCTGCTTCATCCTGGGAGGAAAATCTCTCCACTCTCCTTGTCGCTCAGCTCCTTTCAGCCACTTCACAGCTATTGAGCTTGACTGCGCTCTTTTCTGCGAGCTGGTTGGCTTGTGAACAAAGTCTGTCGTGCTTCTGGAGTAGCTCCTTCTGTTTCCACAGGAAGCAGAAGAGCTCTTCGGAGAGGCTGCATGGATGAATGGGGATTCAATTACCTCAATGATTCTCACCAGGAAACAGTTTGATGGAGGGGACATGCAGGAAACTCCTGTACATCACCTTTGGAGGTTCTAGTGGCCAAAAAATAAGACATTCTGCTTAAAGAAACTGTGAACAGTTCAAAGAACACGACACTTAGTTAATTCTGTTGGGTTTTTTCCCCCCAAATGACTTGTTCTCTCAACACAATGATTGTAGCTTTTAACTTTCCACAGCTCTGGTTCCAGGTGAGTCGCAAGATCCAATTAAGGTACAACAAGCTGTTACTTCACGTAAAGTCACAGAGTAGGGGAACGCAGTGAGTCTTTATTTTAAGTAAATGATTCTCTGGTTGCCTCTTATTATGATTTCTGTCACTGAAACACTTGTTTTGTCTGCAGTAGACGTTACAACGTGAGCAGCATCTTGCTCTGATGGCATTAAAAGGAACAAACCTGCACTGTCCGATCTGAGGGATAATGTTTACCTAAATGCACCGATCATGTTTTTTATCCTTTTGTTGTGTTTGAAGGTAGATGTGGCAGCACCCAGGCATCGTATTACCAAATATACTTGACTGAAGCTTTTATTTTACCGCCAGCTGCTTTGGAGTGAACTTGCATGTTTTTCACGCGCCGTCACCCCTGCCAGGTTGTTTTTTGAAAGCAGTGGTGACGATGAAGGTATGCAAACCTTGTCCTGAGCAGCACTAGTCCACTGAAGGTTTGTTCCGATGTTTTGGTGTCAAGAGTAACTGAACTCCCAAGTTTTTTACATGTCGTCATGTGAATGTGGCTCATACAGGCGGCTGGAGAGCAAACCGTGTGTGTTTTGTGTACCAACTGCTCTCCTTTAACTAAGAAGCATGTTTTATACATATAAATATCTACAGTATATATTTTACATGCCATACTGTGCACATTATATTATTTATACAGCCTTGTCCACTTTGTATTTAAGGGCCTTTACATCCAGATTGCATGTTTGCTACCAAACAGCTATAATAATGATGATTATATTAACTACTTATAGAAATAAAGACATGAATGTGCCGTTTGGTTTCAAATGTTTTTAAAAAGTCAAATAAATGCTTTAAAGAATTCCAGTGAAATCACAATGGAAAAAGGTCAAATGTTTTGGTTTATTTAGGCATTACAGAAAAAAATTCACATACAAAAGGTATTAAAAACACAGTATATATTATCCTGAGTTGGAAGATTTTGGATATTCGCAAACTGTCATCCTCTTTGACAGAAAATCCTCACTGTTGTTTAAAAATGGAATTTTAGAAAAATAAAAGTAGATTCAGGAGAAATGTATTAAAAACTACAGGGAAAAGCATTGTTATTAGAATGTTTGGTAAAACATAATTATAAAAAAAATACACCCTCTTTCAATTCTTTATACAAATAATAAAAAAAGATATGTAATTGATTAGGTTGTCAAATTATTCAAAAATGAGCTCAGATGTAGAAATGACTGCAGGTCAAATCATCTCATCACAGACCCATTTCCTGCCTCTTTGTATAAATAACTTCCCACTTTTCATGAGTTACTGAAAAATCAAACATAAAATTAATTAGCATTTATGTTTAAGTTGTTTTTTTAAAGCTTGCCTGTTTAAACACATTGTGTTTCTGATACTGTTTGTTGATTCTCTGATCAATTCAAAGTAACTCAGCGATCCCCTGCAGGTAAATTTTAGTCAAATAAGGTTTTTTTTTTACAGTAAGCTGTTAGGATTAAAGACACCAACAGTTGCATCTATTGTGTTACATTCAAGGTTATGTTTAAACTACTTTAGTACCTTGAAAAAATTTCAGAACATTTAAGTTTTCATGAGTAAAAGCTAGAAATGAAACAGGGTGTACTTTCTTTTTAACAGTAGTAACCGTTACCCCTTAGATTGTTTCCGTATTTCTTGTGCCTATGGTGACCCAGTAAGTGCTGAAGAAGAAACCACTAGATTAGTCATCTTTCTTTGAGCTGCTGCTGCTTCTTCGTTGGTAATGGATCACAGTAAGCAGCACCCAGAAGTTGAGCAGAGTCATTGTCACAAACCGCACCAGAACTGTGAGAAAGAAGAAGGTGATTACAAACCAGGATTACTTTTAATTTAAACTGATTTGTAGCTATGAACTAGCTTTAGAAATCAAAACGTGGTTGCTGGCTGTCTGATAAGAAGCTATACGCTTCCATTTTAAGATGTTTTGCAGGAAAACCATTCCAAACCTGCGTTGAAATTTAGTTTGAAATTATTTTTAGCTTCATATTTTTTTAAAAATACCCTTTCTGGTTATATGTTTTTGAACAATAGATAAAGATTTCTTCTTAGAAAATATAATCTTAGAAGATGGCATTGTTGAGCATCTACTCACTTTCTTTAACCCTTGTCTGTTTCTCTATTCAAATCCTTAGTTCAATATAATTTTTTCTGGCACTGATCAAAATAAAATTTTATTCAGTAATTATTTTTTCTAAAATGGGAAACGACGCTAAACAAGACAGGATTTTAATGCGTTTTTAACTTAAAAATTCTACACATTTACAGACTGAAATTTCCAGATATTTTGGTCAATTTTCTGGTCTTTTATCATAAAACAAAGACAATACATTGCAGTTCAGCTTTATGTGTCTGTTAGCATTACAAAATCAACACTCTGTAAATGCATATTCGACAATGCAGCTCCTTTCCTCACTTAATTTCCTGAAGGCTGCACACATTTCAGCATGATCATTAGACACGTTAAAAGCACAGAGGGATAGAACTGAGCTTCTGATGCCATTTTGGTCAACGTTCCTTTTATCTGCTGAAAGTATTGTTCTCTCTTGCAGCCCGAATAATTGGCAAAAGACGGTAAGTGCTATCTGCTGCAGGTAATCTAGTAATGCTTCATCCCAACAAAGTCCCAGAGAAAATCTAACCAACTTGAATCTCAAAATAACATGATTATTTTCATCTTTTAAAATAGCAATACAACTTAAATACTTTTCATGCATGCTGTCCACCAAGATTTATTCTTGGGTAATAATTTTAAAGACTTTTTTGTGTCAAAATCTGTAAAATAAAAGTCAATACGAAACAGCACTTTAGTTTGAAGATGAGAATAACATTTGAGACTCCAAGTGTTCAGGTACTAAGGAACTCTTATTTTTTGTCTCTTCTAAATCTCCCTTGCCTTCATTAAACAGAGAAGTCCAGAACTGCTTTTTTATGAGATTTCACTCCCAGAGTGCGCCACGCTTTCACATTATTGCTGCGGTGGAAGGCGTTTAGAGAACAAAATGAAATGTTTCTGCGTTGTCATTTTACGCTGGCTTACCCTGCATGTCTCCGGTCGTCACCGAGGTGGTGTAAATCCGCGCTGGAACAAAGAGGAAGCAGAATTAATGACATGCACATTATCCAACCACACTCTCTCATGTTGAATTAATGACGTGTTGAATTGCTGATTTACTGAACGCGTAACAAACTGAAGGGGGATTATCCATATTCATGACCTGAAAGTGATTTAAGTGGAAGAATTAGTTGAAACTGATGAGCTGTTTAAGCTAATTAAATTTGTTAAGTCGGAAATGAGAAACTGCAATTAAAAATTTGGAAATCTGACTTTTGTTAGTTTATTTAATCTTATAATTTACCTTTTTGGGTTTACTGCTTCTATGTGGGGTATTTTACCTCATTGATTGTATCCCAATAAAATCAGGAGACGGTTGGGGGAAAAAAAAGTGGTGGATTTTCCTAACTTATTTTTATGAACCAATCAGAGGTGGTTAATGATAATGTCATAAAAAAAAAACAATGAATACTGGATTATGATGTTTATTTAAAATTCTTTTAGATGTCTGATTAACTTTTTTAATTAAAAAAAAACAACTCATGACTCCTTGTAACTTCATTCAAAGGAGATTCAATGTTCAACAATATCAATGCATATGTCCAATAGGAATTATTTAAAAGAATCTCAACTTTCTAAATAAGCAAAACAATCATTTTGTAAGAAGGACTTTGACATGTACTAATCGCCATTCAGACAAAATGTTTTATGCTTTTTAAAAACTATTTTACAATATATTGTGCAGTCCTAGTTAATATTGGTTAAAGGTTAATTCTTTTAGTTTGTCTCTACCCCGATAACCACTGGAAAAGAAGTTCCTTCACACACTCACCCATACACGTGTAGGTAGCCATGCCCCAGGAGAGGGCGCTAACCTGTCCGGCATCCTTGGAACTCCACATGCACTGCAGCTGGACCAACTTACTGGCTGCACTGATGAACGTGCACAGGCTCTGAGAGGACAGTGCAGGTCACATATTACACGTTTATAACATGACAGATTGAACACTGCAGGTGAGCTGGGCTCCACACAGTAAAAAATAGTTACTTTCTGTGCTGTCTAACATTTTAAACTTGAAGTGGAAGAATTGCTGCTTCATCTATCTAAATGCAAAATGCCTACAGACATGTTCATCCCATTTACCAAGCAGGCCTTGATGTGTTTCAGTGAGAGAGAAATGAGCTCTGGGTGAGTCTCCTCTCTCAGCCCTCCACATCATTACTCCTGACTGATGACGTGCCAACTCTTTACTGTGGGACAATGTGTGACTCATTTGAAAATGATGCATTACCATGGCCAGATCTATGATCCACCTCTCCACCGTGAGGAGCCTCCAGCCTCCGACCAACCTGAGCACGATCTGTTAAGGCACAAGATGCTGCCGGGGGGTCACTGATTTCCTTCAACACCAAATAGTTTCACAGCTGTCACTGCCAGAGAAGTTAAGGATACAGCAAGGCGTACACCAGGCTCTGCCGCAGGCTGCCGTTGTAGTAAAGAATCAGGAGCAGAAGGATGACATCTGACGGGACACAGAGCAGGTTATAAACATACACCACTTCCGGCGAGGTTCCAGCTTCATTTCAAGGGCCAATGGCGTACTGCTGATTCGCAATCTATTCAGATTCTTCAAAATTTTATATATTGAAAAGTTTCCTGGTTTGAATTTCCTGCAAGTTTTCTCTCATCTAAACAGGTTAAACATTTTACATACAGGCCTAAACCCTCACAAAAATAGTTTGAAAAATGTTCCTTAGTCAGTTGAAGAGTAACCTCAAACCCTTTTGTGGCTCTCAACGAGATCCAGGTTATTTCTGGCTGGATTTTTGACAACTCTTCTTAACAGAAATGGTAGAAGGTATTTGATCTTTGGATTAATAATATGAATTTAAAGCATATTCTATAAAATTTCAAGGTAATGTTAACCTCAAAAAACTGTTCTAATGTGTGTACAACCAATTGTGTCAAAGTTTTTTAAAAGATTTTCGAAGTAATATTCATGCCTTATATTCATGCCTCACATTGTGTGAAACTTAACATCAATGTTAACACTGTTATTCTTGATTATATTCAATCCATAAATAGACCTAATAATGATAAAAATGAGAATATTAAGCAGCCCTTTCAGTCAATAAAATACTTATGTTACAGTATTTGTTACAAACCTTGAGCAATGAGGATGGGATATTCCAGGTATGTTGGGGGTGGGTAGTTGTAGTACATCTGGTATGTTACAAAAACTATGAACCTAAAAAGAATAAAATGTCAGATCATTTAATGTAATCAATTAAGCTTTTATGTATTTAATGCATTTTTTAAAACTGTGTAAGCATGAATCCCATTAGCAGACTTTTGTATTACTGTTTACATGTACAGGTACTAGAAAAATATCTAGAGTGTTCAGAGTTGCATTGATTTCCTGGAGCTGAGGTAAATCTTGAGTTCAAAGTGGAAGAGGAATCTGAAAACCTGAGTTGAGAGGGAAAAAAAACCAGCAACAATTTCCCTGAGAACCCCCTGACCACATCAAATACTTCCTGATGATTTCAATCAGAACAAATATCATTAAACCACTGTGTTATTAAAAACTTCTTATATATTTAAAAATTTCAATGTATTTAATTAGTATTCACTGTGACAGACCAATAGAAAGTGGTGCTTAACTGTGAAGTGGAAGGAAAAGAGGTTGAATTATTAGTTTTTCAGTGAAAATCTGAAAAGTGTGGCATGCATTTTGTATTGAGCGCTAAGCTGATTAAGGAGGCTTGAATATGCATAACCCATTTTTCAGGTGCATCCATCGATGCATGGGTTTACCCACACAAATTCAATGGATGCACCCATTGAATTCGGGTGCCCGCCCGGCGGCATGGGCGGGCATTGAGATTGCAGATGCTTCTGCCGATTTCTGTGCATGTAGGCTTGTCGTGAATGGTTGAAAACAGTCCTGCATCTCTGCATTTATATGTCAAAACGTTTGCAGTCTTTCTGGGTCTTCGTAGTCTTATCCTCGGCTCTTGCCAGACGGATGCTGTGTGTTTGAAGCTGTTAAGATTTCTTTATCAGCAGAAACATTCTGAGCAGCTGCAATCAGAACACAGACGTACTATTCTGCTTTAGACAGTCAGTCTGATGTTTATCCCCACAAATCCAACAGAGGGCAGTGTGTGAGAACCGTCGGCGCACTGATTCATATAAACAGGTCCAGTTCTGGCCGCTTTAGGAACATTATCACTACACTGGAATCTCACAGAGTGCAAAAACAGTGTTTTATTTGACTTATAATCAACTTTCACACGTGTTTAAACAAACTAGACCGTAAAAATAGACTTCCTATTCTTTTCATGCACATGCACATATAGGAACAGGAAGACCATACATACATCAAAGCTGTGCCCTTCCTCACCTCCGTCACCGTTCATCTTTCTCTAACAGCTAGGAATCACTTTTTTACCAGGAGTTTCTGGTAAAAGTGCATCAGAAAGTCCTGCACAGTCCACCTACCCAATGAGCTCCAGCAGCAGACTGTTGAGGCTGATCCCTGTTGAACGTTTGGCTCTCATTAACACGAAGATCTGCGGGAACTTCAGCACCATGCACACGAACAGCGTGCTGAAGTTGGCGATGTGCAGCAGAGTGTCGGACTGCATGCTGGATCTTTAAATTTGATTTTAAACTGTTTATATAGTTTTATAAATAACACTAGCTTCCAGATGCTGCTGTGATGCAAACACTGTTAAGGTACTTTTACTCTGATCGGAAATCCGGTGTATATTTTCGACATAATAATGGAAATTAATCGTGTACGCTCCCTACACTACTGCCACCAGGAATGATCAAAACCGATTGATAAAATACAAATTATATAAATATATTTCAATGAAAAAAAATATGGATACATGTTACGTGATTAAATAAATGAACAAATGCTTTTAATCTGAAAAAATGCGCCTGACATCCGTTGACATGGTGTAAACACGACAGCTTCCTGTCAACCGGTGGCGTCGTTTCTCATTTCCGCATACATCGTCTGAAAGATGATTGGCTCAGAAACAACCACAGTATTTAAAACCTAGTAAATACTGAACGCAGGTTCATTTTGGAATTTAATAAAGCAGAGACGCATCTAAAAGTTGCAGGAAACTGGAGTTGAAGACCCTGCTATACAATGGTATAATTACACTTTAGAATGGTCTCAGTTAAATCTGTTGTAAAAGACTGTTCTAGTAATTGAGTACTCTATCGAATATTGTTACAATTATCTACCTACCTACTTTGTATTGATTTGTGTCCGTTTATCACATAAGTTAAATAAACACAATTGAAGTCAGTGATTGCCATGTAAAAATGTGAAAAGCAATGTCTTCGTTGGTTTAATGATTGACAGCCACTTGTTTTTGCTCGTTTTTCCTGAAGTCCCGGACAGATCTGGCAGTAAATGGAGCAGCAAATGCAATTTTTCACTCATCCAAACCTGTTTTAACCACTCAACAGAGCTCAGGTGACATAAAACTGTGTCCTATTTTCTGAGTCAGTGGTTTCAAATACTGTTACTGCCCTGACAACTTTTTTTTTCTTTCAGTGCATTTGCAAGTTTACCTCAAGAGGTATAGAAATTAATGACAGGCTTGCCTCCTCTTTTTGACATAGGACACAGAGTAATCACTGACGCCTTATTTATGCTTTTATGACACGTCCTCCATGCTTTGGAGGATGCATCATGGTTCCTTCTCCACAGTCTTTTTCTTTCCTCTGTAGCTTCCATGAAAGAGTGGCAACCCGTCCTGTCTGATTATCTCCTTCCCGTGAGGCATGATCTGCCTGCTGCCATAGACTTGATTGGCGGTGTTGGGGACGAACTCGGAATAGACCGAAAGGTTTTTCGGTAAAGACGTCTCCTCCATTGGGGCGTCCTGCAAACATCCACAGGTTGTCGCCATGGGTGAGAAGTGGCGAAGTGTGCAGGGGCTGCTGTGTAAATATCTTTTTAGTTTTGAACAAAGCAGGTGGTGTTTTCTTTTTTTCCTCCTTACCTGTGTGCCACATTCCAGGACAGCGCCCCAGGTCTCATCCCTGTGAACAACAGCTTGTTGGTGAAAATGATTTTGACACCATTTAAAACAGCCAGGTTTGCACGAACCAAACCTTTTTTTGTCCCCTCTCACACTCTTTCAGCTTACCATTCCAACGCTATTCGCCTCTCTTTTACGCACAGGTCTTTCCACTGTTCGGCCAGACTTACTGGATTTTTGCGACTCTCGTCGTACTCTGAGCGGATTTTTGAGGAATCCATGCTGACGACGGCACGGCAGAGATTTACCTCCGTTAGCTTCAGGTAAAAGATAGGGAAGCCGACCCAAATCACGGTTCGTTTTGTTTACGTTTCCATGGAAACTGGTCTGACAAGAGAAAATGCACCAAATACCTCATGTTTTACAATTTCATAGACCTTCGTTATTATTCAGTCCAACAACTTATATTCCAGCACTTAATACAAATTGTACTGTTTTTAAAAATATTCACGATTTTTTGTGAAAATGTTTTTATCTGTCAAACTAGAAGGTTTGTTAGCATTCTGTCAAACTAGAAGGTTTGTTAGCATTAGCATGTTGATCTACTGTAACAGTGTGAAATAACTAATGTAAATGCTAAAATTAGCTGCAAAGCTAAAGGCAGCTAAAATAGCATGTAGCCTATCGTTAGCATGTTGACTTAACGTAACATACTCAATGCAGTATGGAAAAAAACATGTGAACGTTAAAATTAGCTTTAGAACTAAAACATCACCAAGGAGCTGTTATGTGTGGTCATTCTGTATTCCGCCACAAGAGGGAGTTCTTGTACAGCACTGCTTGAAGCTGTTCTGTTTAATCACTGACAAGTCAGTAGTCTTCAATGGGATTATGTAAGCTATATTATAGTTCATCTTTGGTTTTACATAATTGTTAAAAAACTGAATATTGAGTTTTCATTTTCTGTGAGGCATAAAAAAAGAAACGGTTGAAGTGTTTTGCTCCGTGTGCAAACTATTTCACTTTAAAGACTTACTGACTTTTATATCATACTTTATGTACTGAGATGCAGCCTTCGTATTTTTTCTGCTTGTCTTGAGTAAAGACTCCTTAATTTTTTTTCTGAATTTGATGCTTTTATTTTCAAAACAGGAAGTTTATGATGGGAGCTTTTACTCTGAAAGGTAAAAGCTAAACTGTAGCCGTTAGGGCTGAGGGAAAATAATCCGCTACTATTAGCTCTGTGGTTATTTTGCTGATGAACTGAAACCCGCCTCCAAACAAAGGTAAGGTTGATATTTATATCTAAATTTAACCGCCTTAAATGTAAAATTTGAATTATTTGCTGCTCGACAAGGGCCTTAATTTTCCGAAGACAGATCCATTCTTGGTTCAGTGTTTGTTCGTCTTGGTGAACTCTAATTTAAGGTGCTAACAGAGTGTGAGAAATGACTTAAGCAACTTTTTATCGCATATTTTCATTGACAGCACCGAGTCTTAACTCGTATACACACATTCTCAGGAACACCCTTAGTAATAAGGTGTAGGTTGCCTGTTAGAGGGTGAGCTATCAGCTTATTGTGGACATATGCTAACTGGCTAACCTTCATAGAACACAAACTTGACTCCGTATTTATTGGACGTGCAGAACAACAACACTCAGTCGCTTCCTCTGCTCACACAGTTATAGGTATAGGTGACATAAGCGGGAGGTCACTTTTGAAGAGGCTAAACTCATCAGGTCTTGATGCTGTGTTGGCTAACGTCAAATTTATTAAATAACTGTACAACATGATATGAAAATCCACAGAACACCAGCCTACTACCAGCTAGCATGCTGTTTGAGTATAAAATGATTAGCAGTATGTCCACAGGTGTTCTCAATTATCCCAGTTAATTGGACCTATATTTAGGTGGAGCAGCTGTTATTGAAATAATGGGTGCACCTATATCAAACTTGCCGTGTGTACATGTGCGCGCATGTCTTCTAGATGTATACAACTAAGTTACTTAGATCCATTGTCCTGCAACCTTAGCTCTATCCCTGTTTCAACACACGTGCATGAAATAAATAGCTAATTCCCAGGCCTCTGCAGAACTGAGTGAGTAGGTATTTGATTCAGGAATGTTGGAGCAGAGCTGTACCTAAAAGGTGGAGAGCAGCACCGCTTTTTTCTTTTGAAATATTAGAATAAATCTGCCAAGATAGCAGTATTAAAATTGTGAAGTTAAGTCCATCTTTAAGTACAACTTCTAAATGTCATGAGTCAGGGGGTGTCCAAAGTCTGGATGTTGTCTATCTATTAACCTAACTAAGTTGACAGTTTATTTTATTTTTCTTTAGTTATCAAGTAAGTTAAATATAAGATGCTAGGTGAGGTATTGATTTTTGATTTTTCTTCCTTTTTTTTGTAATTTATGTAGGTGATGAATTGAACTTAATGTATTTTTTTTTTTTTAAATGGTGTCAAGCTAACATTTAGATTTCTGAAAAACCTGTATTAACCTTGAATAAAAAAAAATTCTTCTGGTTGGTGTTGAACACTGCCGAGTTGGATGCTTTACTCTGTGTTGAATCATTGAATCATTGATTATAGTCCCTCGAGAAGGAGTAAATTCACCAAAAAGCTAGGATTTTTGGTGAATCCTAGCTTTTACTGTATGCATGTTGCATTTATATGCAACATTTGCAACATACAGAAAATGCAATAAAAAGGAAATGGAAATGCATAAAAGAAAAAAACATGCAGCCAGAAGTTGAACTGTCTTGTGATCAGTGCAAGCTTTCTCCAGACTTTTGACAATGAGTAATTGCATAACTTATGCTGCTACTTTTGATATATTCAAATCAAATAAAAAAAACATTTTAGTTTTATGTTGTTGACAAGATTCTTAATTTTTAAAATGATCATTTTTCAATTTTTTGTGTGTGTGGGTTTTATTTTTTCCTGAATGAGGTGGAAAAACAATTGTGTAACAGACACAATTATTAAATAGTTTTTCCTTTGGATGCCTCAGCAGACTGCGTACTTGCTATAACCGGGATGTAGAAAGGCCTTTATTGTGACAGACGGCCCTAACCACCTCCGCTGCCCTGTTGGACAGTGTTTATTTGCACTTTCACCCTCCAGTCACATTCTCTACATTGTGGATCTGTGATGTCTGGCAAATCAGACGAGTTGGCAGTGAGGTCAGTGGTGCACAAGTGAGAGTGAAACCCCATCTTGGGAGATCAGAGGTGAGACCACTGTGGCTTTAAAGTGTGCAGACTGTAAATAGCAACTGGACCTGGTAGTCAGAGGATCAACAAGGTGTAAATGGAAAGAGTGAGTTTGTTATCGGAAATCGTAGTGACCGAAGCCAGTTTACTTGAAGTTATTTTTGGAAGGATTTTGGTTTGAAGTTGTGCTCAGCTATTGGCTATTGGACCCAGTCTGTGTCTTTTGATTTTTAGCTTGTCTCCACTGAGAGGCTCTCATGGAGATCATCAAGACAGGGGATAATGGAAAAGAAAACAGTAAGTCTTGGGCTGTGTGTGAATCTGAGCTTGTTTTTAATTTGTAGCATAGTTTCTGTTTCCAGTCTCCATGTTGCTTCTCCTGCAGCTCCCTTGTTTGAACATTAGGCCAGTAGTTTCAAAAAGAAAGCTTACTTTGTTTAAAAAAAATCTTGAAGTGGTCCAAGTGAAAGCTTCAGTGTGCTAAAGCTTTTTTTCTTGAAAGAAAAGACCTACTTGTGTTTTCAGAATAGACTTTCTAATATTGTTCCAGCCCCGGGCCCTGCAGGGGAGATGACAAAGGAGGATGTTTCAGAACCTGCTGAAGGAGATGCTGTTCTGGGCTGCTTCACAAGAAATGTTCCCCATCAGCGGGCGGTTATCCACCAGGTGGCTTCTGCACCAATGCCCAGTGACTGTGGTGAGGGTCTGCTCATGCTCAGTACTTGATAACTGGATTTGGGTCATTCTGGAAAAAAAAGAATGATAAAGTAATGACGTGACAGGAGAGATGCTTAGTTAAGTCACATTTTAGGATTGGTTTAATAATGAAAACACATCAGGCTAGGTTAAATTTTAAGAACAAAACAAAGATTGAAATGAGAGGATTTGTGATTCAGGAAAGACAATAGAAAAACCACAATAAAACTTTATCTACAAATAATGTGACATTTATCTTGTACATTTCAATTGGAAAATAAATGTTAGGAAAAAATGTGAAAACCTCTAGCTAACTTTGCTGAAACATTCACCCTTATCCTTCAGTCTTATTTGTCTACATTACCTTGGAAATGTTTCCTAAATTGTTTATATTGTAAGGAAGTCTTTTGTCCACAGTTCTATGAAATTGACTCCACTGAGAGGAGGAGTCAAATTTTCCTCTGAGATTAATGTATGTCTTGTAAAGCATCTGTTTATTTCAATATGATAGAAACGACATGAAAACTAAGCATCAAGTCGTTGATGCTTGTATAATACATGCTCTATTAGGATTACATTCTGTTCTTCTGGGAAAACATGAAAAAATGTTAGGATGTTAATACTTTGGAAGGAAATGAACAGACCGTTTATATTCTTAACACACAGTTCAGACTTCTTACAGTTATTATTCAGCCAGTTATTTGATAATGCCTCTGAGAGATAACAGGAGGAATCCTTATGTGATGACACAAGGAAACCCTCAAGAATATTTATACCTATTTATTGTTTAGTCCTGTTGGTCACTGAACAGGTAACGTATAGCTTTTGTGACTGTAGTGCTGAAAATAAAATTTCCCTAGAAATGTAAATCAAATGTCAGGTTTTAAATTGGTTAGATTTGATCCCTCAGCCACACTGAGGTTGTTAAATTCTCATTTGTCCCAGTGCATGTCAACTACTGCATCTGATTTAAGGAGAGTAGTTGTAAAGGATCATAGTACTCTGATGCAGTTTAATAATCTAATACTAAAACTTAATGTATATCAGGACTAAATGTCTTTCTATGGAGTTTTGAATAGCAACAGATTAGTTTTGCCATTATTCTTGTCTTTCTCTTTCTCCAGAGTTTTCCTTCTTTGACCCGTCTGAGCCTCAGTGCAGAGAAATTCTCCAGGATCCCAACACCACCATACCTGAGCTGTTTGCTGTCCTCAGGCAATGGGTACCTCAGGTTCAGAAAAACATTGACGTCATTGGCATTGAGGTGATTGATTCTCAGTTGTTGCTTTAATATTGCAATGCAAAATCTAAATGAAAACTTAATAGATCAAAGTAAAACTCAGATTGAGCCACAGCCAGGTCTTTACAGGTTTTCCAAACCGGTTCTCTTAAACCAGAAAAGTGTTATTAGCTAATAAGCCTTTCGACACAAATTTTGAAGTTTTGAAATATTTCTGAAGGATGTTTCCTCCTAGACTTCTCATCTCTGCAACCCAATCCTCACATAAGCTGAAAACATTGTATAGCTGTATTTCGTCTCCACTCACCCAGAAACCTTTTTATCAGAAGTTATTGAAAATACCTGCATTGCAGTAAATTGTGCAGAGAAACTTTCCTCTTAAGGGTTTAAGTAAGCGATTATTTCTTCTTGCACACCTTCTTCTGACTCTAGAGAAATGAATGCCTTTTTGAAGTCCCTGATGGTGTATAAATTTGAAAAGGAGTGCCATTATCAGAGGATCATTTCATTCTTCACTTCACTGTACCTGGGTTTCACTGTTACTTGACATTCCTACAGTGACATTAGCCTCTTTGAGGCTCATTGCACATCGTGTCTTCACAGATCCTGAAGAGAGGCTGTGGTGTGAATGACCGAGATGGATTGACCGATATGAGCCTTCTGCACTACTGTTGTAAGGCTGGGGCTCCTGGAATTGGTTAGTTCTTTTCCACTGCTTCTAAATCTCAATGCACATCCACTGTGACTTTTCTTTCTGTTGTTTTACTGCTGAACAAAAGCTCTCAAGTTTAAGAAATGTTCTTATATTTCAACAAATTCTTAAAAAAAACAAAAGAAAGTCAACAGTACTTTTTGTCCTCAGGTGATGCAGAAACGGCAGCTAGCTTTGCCCGGCAGCTCCTCGCCTTGGGTGCTGAACCCAACCTTCGTTCACGCTGGACTAACATGAGGGCGCTGCATTACGCTGCCTACTTTGACGTTCCCCAGCTGGTTGGTGTGGTGCTGCAGGCCTCTCACTCTGGAGGTGAGACCAGGGAACTGCTGCCAGAGAGGAGAGGAGACGATTGTGGCAACATTCAGTGTAGGGAAGGCATTTCTATTTTCAGCACCAACTGCGACAGGGATTAAAACCTCAGCAATTTAATCTTCTTGCTGTGGTAAACATGCTGGGTTGTAAGGTTATTAGCTGCATCCACAGGTGAATGGAGGCAGCAGATGGTGATGGTGTTGTATTTAATGCTTGTTGTGGATACAGAGAAATTGTGTTTTTTGCAGATTGATTAAATAATCAGTCATCTGAAGTTTTCTACAAGCTATGCAGGGAATAAAGAAAACTTGTACAAAAGTTCCTTTCTTAGATTTGACTAGAAGTTTCTGTCACACAGAATGCCAGGTATAGTGGAAGACTAGTATATCACATTCCTTTGAAAACAATAATCACTTGCTAAAACGACAGTAGCATGAGGTAACATCATGGTGTTGGGAGGCTTCTGATTAGCTTCTGGTGGAATAGATGAGGCCAAATACAAGACAATCCTGGAAGAAATAAAAAGATGATAATAAAAAGATAGGTAGTGCAACTGAGAGATTACAAGATATTGCTTGGCTTGATTTATAGTGTACTCTATACAAATGCATTCACAATTATGCGCTACCTTCTGTTGGTCTATCACAGCAAATTTAAATACAATCCTCTGTTTGTGGTTGTACGAGTTCAAAATCTAAAAATATGTAAGGTATATGAACACTGGCAATTTTCCTATTACAGTATAATAGGAGAAGCACAGCACTTTGTAGTCTACCCCTGAAATTAAACTTAATTCCTCAACCTTTTCTCTGCAGAAGTTGATGCCACCTGCAGTGACTTTGAGTTTGGCACAGCTCTGCACATTGCTGCGTCCAACTTGTGCACATCTGCTGTCAAACGTCTCCTGGAGTTGGGAGCTAATCCAGCTTTCAGGGTATGTATTTTTTTATTATTTTCTTTTCTTTTCTGTATAATCACACACCAACAGATTCGACTTCTGAGTTTATGAATTATTTCAGCACACCATTTCAACTGTTTGGAGTTGCATCTTGGCACTGATCCATTTCCCCTTAATTTAGAAAGAGAATTGATTCTTTTTAATTCTTCATGATAGGTTCAGACATCAGAAAAGACATCTGCGAATACTTTCCTGATGCACTGTAGCAAATTGTGCTAGCTAATCTGAGCTAGAGTTAAAGTGTTGTATTTACTAACGTGTTAACTTGCAACTTCTATAAGAATTTAAAATATATTAAAAGCTAAAAGAACCACAAAGTTTGAATTGTGCTGCCATCTATAAGTAAGGAGAACTATGTAATTAACCTTTAACCAGTACAAGGTGTTGGAATGATTTTTAAATAAATAATTTACACAATTTATGGACTTTTATGGATAAAAAATACATTTATTCTCTTGCCACAAAAACAGGTGAAATGCATTGTATATGTACCGTGTGAATTGAGCTATACCCAGTTATCTTGTGCCTAGGCAAATGGGAGAGGTAGGACAACTTCCAGCTATTTTAGAAACTTATAGTTTATCAAAAGCTACAGAAAACATGTTTTCTTTTATTAAAGCTTCACACTGAAACTCTGAGAAATAATTGCTTGCTATACAATATCAAATGGACTGTAAATAATGGGTCTAGACTTTAGAAAAATGTCAGTACGGAATGGCGAACATTTCCTTCAAAACAGGCTGTAGCAGGAAAACCACAGGTGCATTTATTTATGTTGGCTTCCTGGGATCCTTGCTGTAATCATCTGTGTTATTTATTCCACTCAGTGTTTTGTTTTTTTTTTGTGTAAAGAAAGGAGGTCTTTTCACCTTCCCTCAGGTGCAGCTGTTTTTCTGTGAGAGGTGGGAGGGTCTTCAGTTCTGGAAATGTAATTTACATCAGTTCCCACCTTAAGAATTACTTTCCAGATTTAGATATAATGCCATCAAATTTTAAATTGGTTCATGCAATTCAATTAGCGTATTTAGTATAGTAAATGCATAATTAGCTAATAGGTGGTAACTATCTTAGTAATTTATTTCAGCTGAAATTTAGCTCATGTGAAGGCAAACTGGGTTAATACATAGTTTGGAAAAGTTTTTAGATTTTTTGGGGGGCTTTTTTCCAGGTTTGTACAAATACAAAAAATTGCTGAAAATAGTTGTATGTCTGGGCTTTATTTTCTGTCCCATGAACTGTTAAATCCATCGTTCTAATATGGATCTGTCCACCAGGTTTCTGGCTCTGGTTTTTCCAGATTTCACTGCTGTAGAAATATCTGATGTTATTTCTTGGACCCCTCTCTGGCCTTAGGATTTTGACATAATACATGATAAACCTGTGCAGAGATGGAAAGAAATCAACACCAATCATTATTGAACTGAATATAAACATCTGTCCTAAATCTATCCGTTGCCTCCTTTAGCTCATAGAAAGGCTCATCTGCATGCACTTACGCTGAACATGATTAAACTGACACTGAACAGTGTTTTTAAATTAAATGTCATAAATTTTATAGCAGTATTTTATATATTTACAAATTTTATATATAACAAAAAAAGTTAAATAGAAAGTGTGACTTCAAACAAATCAACTATCTTTCTGTCATTTGACGACATTAAAATGCACCAGACTCTTTTAGGCGGTAGATTTTAGATTAATTTATAGTTTTCCATGAGGAGATCTCTGCTGTCAGTTGTCTTTACTGGTTTTTATGTTGTTTTAGTGCCAGCTTCCACTGGAGGTCACCAAAGCACTATGCACAATCATACATTTTCTTGCTCTGCAGTGCATCCATAAGTGCTCTCTCTGTTCATTTTTCAGTTTATTTTGGGCTGTGAATGCAAACCTAGGGGCATTCACTTGGACTTGAATATTTAGACCAGATGTGGTCTGACTTGAATTTAGATATTTAAAGTTAAGCTAATGGGAATGTTTGCTGCTTACTCTTGCCAAGTTGAAACATTTTTGCCTGAGACTTAATTTGATATGTCAGTAAGATTGTTGTCCATGACTGAACCAGGTGTCTCCTGACTTTGCTGCCTCAGTTTTTTCATCATTTACCAGAACCACTTTGTTTACTTTGATCCAATTTGTTTATCTTGACATGATTTTTTTTTCTTTTTTTTATGGAGATGGATGTTGCTCAATAATGTAGCTTTTTAGGACTTGGACTGAAATTGTATTTTCAACATATTCACTATTTCATGTTAATGTCTAACTTTTATTTTGTATTACCGTATATAATTATGTTTTAAAAATATTTATTGAATGTTTTTGTCACGGTCTTGTCTGGCCGTGCAAGGTTCTTTAGAGTAGACCTTGAACTAAAGCAGATGAAAAATTTTGATTAAGAGATAGAGTAATTGCTGTTGATACAGATTTTATAAATTGAAAACAGAAAATTATGTTATAAAATTGTATTTATTTTAGTTATTCAGTTGTAAGAGTGTAACTCATGTATTTATTCCTTTTCAGACAGTGATATATGTAAGTGTTTATCTGACAGTCCTGATGATTCATTTGAAAATAAATAGAATATAGTCTCATTAAAACAACTTCATATTTATTAAGTAGGGGTGAGCATAAACGTTGATGTACGTTGCTACACTCTTCTATGATCATGAGCTATCTGGGTAGTAGCTGAAAGAAATGGATACAAGCAGCTGAAATGAGTTTTGAGTTGGTTTCTCAGCTACCCTGGGAAAACCTTGGCATTCCCCTGGTGGAGCTCAGGGTATTGTAGTGACCACTAACATTTGCCCCCCTGGATGAGAGAGTCTTGTGGATAATATTTTTATTGAATAATATCAAGATAAATTGCTTCAATTAGAATTATTTTCAGAATTATGTTCAGTCTTTGTCCTTCATATTGTAGCTCTGCTTCCTGCCTGGTTTTTAAAATTTTTTTTGGTTACACTTTAAATCATCATCCATTTAGCCCTGTTTAAAGACTCCTTGATTACAACCTTGCTCATCAGTCTTAAGGCGCCATTTGATGTAAACATTAATATTCAGGCATAAATATTTTGAGTATGACACACTTAATTAAAAATCACTTCCGGATTCATCACATCAGGTCTGATGCTCACTAATAAATGTGATTGTTAATTCAAACTTTGTTCTGCCACAGAAAAATCTGCCCATGAACCTGCTTAAACTTTGCAGATATAACAGTATATTGGCAAGGTTAGAGGAGAAGCGTATCAGTTTTAATGCGTCCAACAATTTGAACTTTTTGTTTTTTGGACAATATCAAATTACATTACCGATGTCACGTCAGACATCGGTAATGTCTGACTTCTTTTCTCAAACACTATCGTCCCAAATTTTGAAATGGCTGCCTACAAGTATCACTTTCCTGACTATCATATATGTTCTAAATAATTTCTGATGTTTGTCACGTAAAGAATTGCTTTTTTGAAATTCAGTTTGCCTATAAATTATAGTGGATAGAAATGTGAAACCCTTTTCAGTAAATGGCCTCTTTCTGGCTGTAAATAACTCTCCAGCATGCCTGTTGACAACCCCTGAACATTATAATTTAGCTGTTGTAGACACAGTGGGGCTGCTGTGTGGGAGACAGAGCCATTTGCAGCTTGTCGATGGCAGTGTGGGAAAGAGTTTAAAGAATGTCTTGCTGTGAGGCATTGCTTGGGATTAAATTTGATTATGAACCGTGATTAACACAACTGGATATGTGGAGATGACTTGGTTAGACCTTTTTCCAAAAAAGAAACTATTGTATGAGTAAAGGTATTACAGCATTTAATTTCTTTTGCCTCAGTGTCTCACCTACCCACACACAAGGCAGATTGTGAGGGGCGGACATTAGCTTAGTGTTTGAACATTAACAAGTGCAAACTATTTTTTAGTGCCGTATAAACCACATAAAATAACCAAATAAAGTGTTCCTGCTGAGGTTTCTCCTCTGTCAGACCTCTACAACAACCTCCCTACGCACTATTCCTTCTGAAATATAGCTTGCTGACTCAAAGATGTCTATCTTCACTGTCGTAGAGTCACCTGGGTAAACCTTCATGTTACTTTCTGCTGATCAGCTTCTTTGAAATGTACTGATGGGGATTTCGTTCTGGGAGTTGAAATATAATTAAGGAATGTGAGAGAAATAAGTGATCTCTTTCGAAAGGGGCACACAAGTTCTGATGGGTATCTATGTGATGTAGAAGTGATAGTGTGTCTAATGTGCAATAGAAGTTGGCAGGTGTTCTCATTAAAGTACAGAATGAGAAGTCTTCATAGTAAACTAGATAGAAGTCCTGTATTTTTCTCCTTGAGCTTGAAGATTTTCCTTTAAGCTTGGTCTTCTGTAGTGCTGCAGTTGAGTAAAAGTAAAACCCTTATATTTGGGCAGTGGGTGGCTTTCGTCCCATATTGGTACAGGACACGTGTCACTGTGAATGATTACACTGTCTTGCTAGCTTCACCCAACATCTTCATAAGGTCCTTGGCTTTTCTTCTGGGGCCGTTTTGTGCATTTCAGACCAAAACACTTTCATTTCTGAGACAAAAAAACAATCTCTTTCCTCAGGGGTTTGATGGTTAGACATCCCCATCATGTCTATGCTTGCGTATAATTGTTTGAACAGATGAAAGCGGCTCCTTCAAGCATCTGGAAATTATTCTCAAGGATGAACCACAAAATTCTCTTCCTGATATTTTGGCAGATTTCTTTTTACTTCTCCTTTATACCGAAAAGAAAGCTGTGTGTTCAAGGTGTGACTTTAAAATACATTTACAGGTGAACCTCTTATTAGCTCAGATGTGTCAGTTAACCTATCAGAAGTGTCCAACGCCATGACATCATAATTTGCTCTTTGTGGGCCATCCCCTCCTTTGGCCTTTATTACCTTTGCGGTTTGGTTAGTTATTATCTGAAAATGCAGTGTGCATTGAGACAATACTGACCATATGCTGAGGTTTGCCTGTCTTGGAGTTTTTTGTTTTGTTTTGTTTTTTTGTTTTTTTACCTAATTTGAAAGCTTTTTGATAGTTTGAAAATGAAGGTAATTCTCCATAATTTACTTCTCATAGTCCCCTGCAGGACAATAATTTTTTTTGAAACAATATACACCTGCTCAAGGTAGTTTGTTTTGGTTTTAATCTGCAGTCATATATATAGTCATATTTCATATTATTCAACTAGCACATATTAGGATCAGAACCACAATTAATAAATTGCAGTTTAAATTCATTATAAATTTAAATATTAAATAAATGAATAAATTGAGCATTTTAGCAATTCACACAATTGAGCTGAGCTACCTGGAGAAATGAACTTATGTGTTACAATCCAAGTGCATTGACACAATTGTTCTTATTTTGATATTGCAAGTAGTGGCCATTTTCATTTTAGATAAAATGAAAATGGTAAACAATCTGTTCTCTGTGCTGCTTTTTTATTTGATCAAAATAGACCCAACCATAAAAATTAAAGAATGCATAAATCTTCTACACCTGCTTAATATTTGGAGAGTTGTGGAATAGCTGGTTGTGTTTGATTTTACCAATTGTATTTTACAGTTTGTTTTTCTTTTTTGAATGAATGAAATCCAGTTCTTAAATAAGTTGTCCCTCTTTTTCTAGAATGACAAAGGGCAATGTCCAGCAGATGTTGTACCTGATCCACTGGATATGCCCTTGGAGATGGCAGATGCTGCCGTCGTGGCTAAAGAGCTCCGGACTCTGCTGAGGCAGGCTTTACCAGGACCCAGCTCCCTCTTGCCCCTCACACTACAAGGCCAGGTCATCCCTGCTGTCTCTGATAAGGCCAGGATGCAGCTCACATCCATGGGAATCCGACTCGGGGATCGTGTGGTGATTGCTGGACAGAAGGTTTGTTTTCATGTTGCTGACGAAGGAAAAGAGAAAATCTTTTTTTTTTTTTTTTTTTTCCCCCCTCTAATGGAGAAGTCTTGCTTAGAGGTCAGTCAAGCGGTACTGGATCAAATAGACCTCGGATATATTTGTTTGTCATAGTCTCACTATTGTACTAGATTAAGTTTCTAATTAGGAATCGGTGATTTGCAAAAAACAAGAAACTTTTTAAAATAAGCAATTTCCCAGCAGCAGTGAGTCACAATCTGGTATTTTTAGCCTAATACAGGAGTATCTTATTTAATTTAGCATTTAACAAGCCTAGATGTGGTGCCAGTGAGGATGGAACCGAATCTCAAATTGATGTGACTATTTATTATTTTTTATAGATCATCTTAAATGCATTTCACAGGCTGCTCACATCTGTTACAGACTCATCTGTGAGTGAAAGGCCTGTACTGATTATGCATCTTCTTTGCCTGTGAGTCATCTTCTTTTACACCTTTCTTTGATCTGCACCACCAACGGTGTTGACTAGACTGTGACTGTTGTTCATACTTCTCACTTGAGCTCATTACACATGTTTATTGCCTCAAAGTGGCACACTTGTTATCAGCACAAACCAGCACTCCAATGAGCATTAATGCAAAGTCTCTTGACAAGTCACAGTATAATTACAGGTTACGTTTCAGGAATATCCTCACTAGCAGGCAATTTATGCTCTTGGCTGTCAGATTGTTGCAGTGTCACAACAGTACACTCCAATTTTTTTGTATTTATTTGAGGTACAGCATGTATCAGAAAATGCGTCTTTGTCATAAAACGTTTTTATACCTAAAGAAAATCTTCAGTCTTGTTGATCAGCTATGATCGGCATGATGCTTGAACCATGTGTAATCCTTTTGACATAAAGCTCTCTAAGAAAGCAGAGAAGACTCACCTCTCTGTGAAGAAAATGTGTTTTCCAAATAGGCCTGTGGCACAGCTGTGTCTAAATAGTTGCCATATTGTGTTTGTGCGTAGGTATTAATTTGAGGTTCAGATCACAAGTACCACCTCACTCATTTCAGATGGGTTAAAATTTATGACTGTGCCATGATGTGTGATTAATTCTGTTTGGTTGAATCAAATGCCTGACTCTTGCTTCGGTATATTTCCATAACTCTATCAGAGTCATCTTTAGATTGATGTTTTTGATAAATTTTGCATCTACAGTTGTTTGAAGCTTTTACTGCTTTTTTCTAACCCCCTCCTTTTCTGTCGTACAGTTATGAAAGTAATTTTTGTGTGTGTGCAAAAACGAAATCATTTACCTAAAGTAAATATTTTTACTAATAACTTGAGGTGTCCAGCATCTATTATTTTCCCACCAGTCATAGGGACAGAATGCAGTATGAAATTTGTCTGCCAACATAAGAATTAAATGGTGGACAGAAATTTTGGGTTGACCAAATCTCAGAACAGGGAGTCTTAAGGATCTTGATGAAGACCCAAAATCCAATTCTAGATTTGCACAAGTTGGACGTATTTTGGTAGCCATTTCTAAAACTCTTCCGATTCAACACCAGATCATTGTTCTTTTATATAATTAAAAATTTTTAAGCAGGAGGACTTCTGAATTCTTCAAGGTCTCCTCAGAGGAACAGCTAGATGGTTGAAACTTGAACACGACATAATGATCCAAAACAAGCATAAAATGTATGTTAAAATGGGTAAATCCAGCTAGACTAGTGATTTTTTTTTCTTTTCCAACACTTGATAACAGGTGAATGCCAGGGATCTAGTCAACTTAAATTATTTCTGTCAATTCCTCCAAGAAGACTGGTCAACTATTCAACCAACATTGTTGGTGACTACTAAGAGCAATTTGAGGGATGTTTCACTAAAAATTAGTGGAGGTGTTTGTACAGCTCTGTGCATTAGAGTAAAAAAACTGTGTATTCAAACTTGTGACCCCATTTCTTTTTTAAAAAAAATTACTTGTTTTCTTTTTTTAAAAAGTTGTATGTGCTCTAATCATTCCACCCTGGGAAAAAGTGGTCCAACTAAATCTTTAAAGCCTTTAATTAATAAAATTCTGGCCGCGTCTGTACCACCTTGGACTTGTAAAAAGGTTTCCGATCCAACTTATGAAACTTAGCTGAGTCTCAAGGCTTTATGCATTTTTACATGTCTGCTTGGCGATTAGACCTTTATTTTACAAGTGTGTGAAATATTGTTCTAGAAAGTTTCCACATTCAGAGCACACTGTTGCACAAATTTTAAACAGCTGATTAAGACATTCTGCTTCCTCTGAATTCATTATTACCAAATCACTGATATTGAAAATATAGTTGAGTCTTCCACTGAACTCTGTTACAATTTCTGCACTAAAGAGTGTTGTTTGGCGCGATCTGGGATCGCTTAGGCGAACTGCTTTCACCTATTGTCAGCTGAAACCAGGTGGTTCCAATCAGCAGTTTCTGGTACCTGGCTGATTAAAATAATATTCTATGTTAATGTTTTGATTTGAGGTTTTATAACAAAATGCATTAAGCTGAAGATGGCAAACACCACAGCATAGTCTAGATGTCCATCAGCCTCCTGCCACATTGCCAGCTGGAGATGGAGCACAGGGCCCCCAACAAAGCAAGTTATTTAGGACATTATATTGTTGTTTAGGATATTACATTGCTTGACAGGGAGAAATTTTTTTGATTTTTGATTGTCCTACTTTGACTCAAATATATGTCCCTGGCTTATCACCCACATATATGGCTACTATGCATAGCAGATTGACTGCATTTCACCCCTTAGATGGCAGTGTTTGTCTTTGTTTATGTGCAACTTAGCTGTAGGTTTATTCTCCACATTATATCTTTCATAATCTCATCAAGGGGCTCACATATTTATATAAAATGTTTTAGTTTTGACCCTCTGTAATGCAATACTGTAATGTTTCATATTTGTTTCATATTTATTTTGTGTTAGCAGGTTGGGACGTTACGGTTCTGCGGCAGCACAGAGTTCTCTGGAGGCCTGTGGGCTGGAGTGGAGCTAGATAAACCAGAGGGGAAGAATGATGGCTGCGTAGCAGGGGTTCAGTATTTCACCTGTCGGCTCAAATATGGTGGGCCATGTCATGCTGCAATGCTTAATGACCAAACACATTGACTCATCCTCTCTTTAATCTGAGTCATGACTCCTTGTTTTGTTCCGTGCTTTTTTTTTTCATAGGAATTTTTGCTCCCCTGTCCAAGATAAGTAAACCCTTGGAAAAACATAAATCGAGCTCTACAAAGCCTCCTCTGCGCCCTCCACGTCGCATTGACGTGTCCCGCGTTACATCCAAGATTAACACAGGTAAAAAAAAAAAAAGAAGACCTGCTCATGAAGTGCATTTGTTATTCAGACTCGCTTGAATCAGAAACATTTATGAACAGGGTTTTGTTGTGGCAACATTGTCTGGTTGTACAATGATTTCCCTGGTTGTGCTCATAGGATTAAGCTGTGCTCTGGCTCTGTCAGGTTCACTGAACATTGTAACAAGGTGAAGCATGAAAGCTTTTAGGAAAATATGCTTCCCTGAGGAGGTCTGCCACTATGTACAGTAATAAAAAGGCATGTCATAACCGCGACCACAGAGTCGGAGAGCTTGAAAAGCCAACGGGCCCAAAGGAATGAAGAATTCCTGAATGTGGATGAAGAAATCTTGTCAAAAGGGGACAGATGATTTTTCATGTCAGAGAATTTCTTGCACCATTCGCTGTAGACGGCCTTGGATACATTGTTGGAGAAAAACAACCACGGCTTTAGGGTAACAAGAATGCGCCTCTAAATGGCTTTCTTGCATTGTAATGTTTATCAAGAAAATTCTGGTTATAAGCTCATTTTCATTTAACAAATAATGTTAAACAATGTCTCTTGTAGCATGATATAGCTGATGGTTGTAAACCAGAAGGGATTTAACGATGCATGATTCATATTAATACATCAGTTAAATTATCAATGATCCAATTACATCAACCTGTTTAAACATTGACATGTTTAAACAGGGATATTATGTGAAAGACCTTTTTGAGCTTCACATCATGTATATTATTCGCTCATCAAAAATATACATGCGTTGATTTTTTTTTTTATGCTTGTTTGAGAAATTGTTGAATCTCCACTGGCAGCCATTCAGGGATGCCTAAACACTTGCTCTCACAAATTGCCTTCTATTTCTACGAATTGCTGCTATATAGATAAATTGCATTGTGTGTCCTGTCAGTTTTCATTCTAGCATTTTGAGGTGTTTAGGTCTCCTGCAGGGTAACTAAAGCAGGAGGGAAGCCATCAACTAAAAACGGTTTAGTCACATATAGATGTAATTTTTATGCTTCTTTTTTTCTGCATTGAACAAGAGCCTATTTTATTTTGCCTATCCTGAATGAACTATGTTACTGCATCCAAGATTTATTGCATCATAGGTTTTTATATTAATCTTCCTTGAAAGTGGGCTCGGAACCACTGCCAAAGGACAATGCATACATTAGACCCTGCTCTGTCAGTCCTTGAACGTCGTTTCCATCAACTTCTGACAAATGACTTCCTTTGTTAATTTCTTTCAGAAACCTTGTCTTATGTTTTTGTTATTCCTGCCACTTCTCAAGTTTACAGCTGTATTGTGGTGTTGTAATTGTCAGGGTTCTGAAGGCCGATTGATCGGGATGTGACTGGAATACCGGACCTCAGAGAGGCCTGTGCTGTTTGGTGATTGATAGTCCAATTAAGCCGAGTTTAATAACTAGGGCATAGACAGGCTGAGTGGTCTGGCAGCCATTAATCACAAGGTGTATGAGTGAGTGTTTACGAATAGCATACAATGCATCTGAGGGCAAACGTGTCTGCACCGTTGTTCAACCTGAACTAGGCGAATTTATGACTGCTCACTTCTCAGGCCTTTTGTCAGCCCAACTTTCATGCTCTGCATTTTACTGTCCCGTTGGATCACCGCTGGAGAGGACTCGCTTGTGTTTATCGATCAGATTGGTTCACTCATTGTGCAACTGTCTGTTCTCTCTAACCAAGTCAGACCGACGCAGGAGAATGCCGGCCTGGTCCCAATTAGGGCCAGCCTTAGAGTACAGAGGGTGCATACGTGGCATCACAAAGGAGCACTGCTTAGATTTGTAAAGCCTCCCTCTGCCACCCGAAGTGAACATCAGGTTGTGGATGGGGACGGACGGCACCTGCAGGGCTCTGCAAGCAAAGGTCAACTGACAACAAATGTTTGCTATTCTAAGTTTGAATGCAGTCAAGTGTTGGAAAACGGTTGACTGGACTAAAAAACATAAAAACAAATACAATACCTGTCTGATTTTAGTATTTTCTTATAAATAAAACTTGAGAATGTGTCGCCTGAATCCTCATTAGAGATGTTCTTCTCCCTACAATTGCTTCAGATATTTGCTTGATGTCCAATTAAAAACGTTTTGTGATTTATATGGTAGTTAATTTACTACTACAAGTGGGATAACAGCACAGAAGTTGTAAAGTTTTATGGTATATAAGCCATTTTTTGCCTCAAGTGAGAATACTGTTAGTAGTGTGCCATGTGAGATTCTTTTTTTAAATGCTTTGTTTGCTGCCATTTCAGATTTGGCTTGGATTTAATTGCTTGTCTTGGCATATTTAAATTACTTTGAAAAAATTTGTTTGTACAGTTCAAGTTAGAACTTTCTATCTCTGTTGTGTGTACTTGGGCGAGACACTTGACCCGCCTTGCCTGCTGGTCAGAGAGCCCGGTGTTGCTGGTGCATGGCAACCTCACCCCAGGGCAGCTACCTTGGCTACAAGGTAGCTCACCACCATGAATAGATGAAAGACCTCTAGACCAGATAAAGTTTACTGAAGCATTCCTTTAAAATATCATTACTCAAGTTAAAGTAAAAAGTACTTTGCAATAGTAAACTACTCCCAGTAGTAAATATGTACCAAAAGTATATTTACAAGTAAATTTAATTGGTTACTACCCACCTGTAATTGTGACCAGGGGGGTTTCTATATGTATGTGCCAATACAAATATTTTCTTTAGTGATCTTTGGATTCTCAGGTGGGACTCTTAGTGTTTCTGTGAACTCTGGCCTTGGAGATACTAACCACACTTTTACTGTTCAGAAATGTCTATAATTTCCTCTCTAGCAATATAGCTGACTTATTATCTTATTGGCGTTTTATTAAGGCACCTGTAAGTACTCAGATGTATTTAAGCTGTGTTTTCTCTTAAATACAGTGGACGTATCATGGGTGTACTTAATACTTACGGTACATCCTTCTTTCCCTTGTTAGTTTCATGTTTGGTTCAATAAATAATGGCTCTGTGGAATCTACTGCTGCTGTGAACTTGAGCCTAAATTTGGATAATGTTTTAACCTGGCAAAGACGTGACCGTTTCATGTGCTGGTACCTTATATCCTAGAAATGAAAGTGTGTTATCCTGTCTTTTTATCATCACTGTGTGTGTAATTAAGAACTGAATGTCTCTGTGTGGAAAGGTTTATCATCCTCTGTTAAAGAAACACCTGACAGTGAAAAGCATCCACCATGTCCCAGTCAAAGCACAGAGGACAACACCTCAGTCAATAACACAGGTACTGTGGTGTGTGCTGACTCCTGAGTTGGTGTAGAGATTGTGGTTTGGGAATGTTTGCATTATTAGTGTAGAACTTTACTAAAAGTGTGGAAACTATAAACCTCAGAAACCAGTTGATCTTGTGAAATTGTAATGCATGAATCCAGCATCAAAACCTGTTTTTCTGGGGAGTTCAGTGATGATGACAAAATTTATACTGAAAGCATAGTGCAAATTGTAATGAAACATGGATTCAAAACATAAACTAGAGGCTTCTTTTCCATTACTGTCTGTTTTTCAGTTTGTTTGGACCTGAATCCTCCTCTTAAAGCACTTTGACACAGACCAAATCAATTACCCTCAGAGCAGCGGCCATTTAATGAACTTGCAGCCTGGGAAGGTCTGTGGAAGGTAAAAGCCTAATGAGGTCCTGCGCCCAAATGGCCTCTAAAGAGGGAATTGGAGCCCTCGGCTTCATTTTATCCCCCCATGTTGAAGGAGGGCATTAACGCGTCAGCCTTTAGTTGCATTCCAGTAATCGCTCACACCAAACAAAAGGAACAAGGTCTTTTGGTTTGTGCTGCTGAAAAATCCAGCCTTAATTTTCTGGATTGCTATCCTGCATGTCACAAATTAATAACAGATCATTGTTAGTCGTAGGTTGAGTCAGACATGAATAGAAAGATGGTGGATTCATTGTATGCAGGGAACGGGCACATTTGGTTCTTCCCGTTTCTTTAAACACCCGCTGTTCTAATGTTTCAGAGTTCCTATGGAGTCTGGAAAAGTTTGGTAAAGAGTGCAACTTGGTGTCAGTATTTTCAATTAAAGGATAACATTGGAAATTTTCTTTCCATATTTTTTCTATGGCATTGTTTTAAGTGTTGTCCTTCCATTCTTTCATCTTCATGTACTTGTATATTTCTTTTTCTCGCTTTCTTTTTTCCTAGTATCCCTTTCTTTCCCCCTTCCAAAGGTTTTTCGTTTTGTTTCTGACCTTCTTCCTTGCACCTTTTAAATTTTCGTTCTTCTGTCCTTCAAACCTCGTCTTACTTCCTTTCTTTTCTCCATTGTGACATTTTTTTTCATCCTGGTGTCCTACGTTCCTTCATTTTAGTTCTTGTTTTTCTCTGTTCTCCTTTCTTCTTTGCATTCTACCTCCTTTCCTCTCTGTGGATAACTCTTTGTCTTTCCCGTGTTCTCCTTTTTCTCTTCTTGTTCTCTCTGTCAGTCTGTCTTTTCTTCTTACGGAGAAAATCTTGAATTTTACCTGAATAATGTGTTGGAACCCTGATGTTTGTGTTTGTTTTCTGCTGTGCCGTTTGGTGGGATCCTAACATAAATATTTGGTCTTTGAGTTATGGTTGCATATTCTTACCCTAATTTTTTCTATGATCCTTCTGCCCCCCACAGGTATTCTTTCCCGCTCCCTTTCATCTTCATCATCTTCGTTGGACTCTCATCATGGGTCAGGTGGCCGACCTCGTCCGTTGCCTAGGCAGCGCCTCCTGGCCAGGCAGCGAAAAGAGAACATCTCCCCTGGTCCCAGGATGACACCATCACCTGCACTCCACTCTTCGTTCCGCTCCTCAGCTCCTCCGGCTACAGGTACAAAACACTGACCCAAAGGTTTCAGGAAGATCCTGGCATCATGAACCTTGAACTGTCTTTTGTTGCATGTGTTGCAGGTTTCAGAAGTAGAACCCCCTCAGGAAGCAGCTCGTTGTATGACGGCTCTGAGGTGCGACAGGGGGAGAGGGTGCTGGTGGCGGGACAGAGAACTGGTGTTGTTCAGTTCTGTGGGAAAACCAGCTTTGCTCCTGGTTAGTAAATATGCATTTTTCTCTGATTAGCACAAAACTAATCAGAATTTTGTGCTATGGCTTTGAGAAATCTTAACCTTGTGATAAGGTTTTACCTTTATCTCATTCCTCTTTAAGAATTACAACAGAAGGTAAAAAACTGTACTTAAATTATCTTCTATCTAACCTTCCTGTTCTGAGTTGTCATTCTTTACAACAGGAGCCAGAGATGTAGAAACATCACAACACTTTTGTTTCGGAAAGTAATGGCTGTCAAACAGTTAATATGTAATTTTTTTAGATTTGGGGAAAGAAACAAATTCCTATGAAATGATGCACACATTTCATAGGAAAGTTAAGCGCTCCTATTTCATGTTTTCTGGTTTTTGCTTCATACTTGCATACTGTAACAAACTACTGCAGTGGAAATTCTCTGGTTTAACAGGAGAGATTCCCAAAAAATTCACTTTAATACAAAAAGCTGCTTCAGACCAAACCCACACCCAACATAAACACAGCAGTTTACACGACTCATTAATATTTAGACAGCAGTTCTCCTCAGGCATCAGTCATGTATAAATAAATACTAATGTGTCTCACACCACGACGGGATTTCAGTCTTATTTCCCCCTTTGATACTCTTAAATCAGCGCCGTTTCGTTTTAACTTCAAAAACAAACATTTTCTTTTTTTTCCTTTTTTATTTGTTGACTGTGAGCATATTAATGTGCATGTGCAAAACTTAACTTTTAACTTTATTTTAGTTGGTAATATAGTTCAAATGTTTCAACCCATAAAAAATCTTATTTATCAGCAAGGAGCCACAAACAATGACCTTCATAAATGACTTATAAACAAGCTGTAGATGGATTGTTTATAAGCTGCTTTGCATCTCTAAATCTCTCATTAGTAGAGGGGTTTTCCAGTTTAACTATAAAAGGTGAATTAGTCAGAATGCCACATCCATGGATCCACCACAATCTGTAGAAACCTGGAAATGTCTGAAATATTATTTTGAATGTAAACTTGTTAAAAAATATATATATTTCAGACTTTATCTTGTAAAGTCTTTATCTATCCAAGATAGTAAAGACTTTATCTATCCAAGCATAAAACAATAGATTGTTCTATGCTTGGATCCCTTCAGCCATCAGTGCATATTCTTCATCCATCCATCAACCCACTCAGTGGTCTGTCAATTCAACCTTCAACCCTTTGACATAAAAAATGTGCAGGAACCATGTACCCTCAAGTTTAATAGTTTAGCCTTTAAGATTATTGTTTTGTTCACATTGTTTATGAGTATCACTGGTGACTTAGCTTCAGGTGTCAGAGAGCATCTGAAATATAAGAACTCTGTTCCGTGCATCTTTTCTTGTGTAGTTTTGATATCTTTGGATTTCTTTCCCTGCAGGTATCTGGCTAGGCATTGAACTGGACAAGCCAAATGGCAAAAATGACGGCTCAGTGGGAGGCTTGAGATACTTCAGCTGCCCTCCAAAACATGGAGTCTTCGCTCCTCCTTCTCGTGTTCAAAGGTGAGAACCTCCACTTTTTATTGCAGCCTGCCTCTTGCGCTAACAAACCTTATAAGTTTTCTTCTGTGGTCATTTGCAGAGGAAATAAAATGGACTTAACCAGAAAAAAAATCGAATTATTTAACATTCATAGCAGATTTAACAATAAATCCCCAAGGCTGCTTTTGATTGCCCTCATATATACGTCTGATGGCACTAATGAGTTCCTTTGACAGTGTCATTTGCGTGGCCGTTGACATATTTGATTTCGCCCTCTGTGCGGTAAATGGTTTTCCTCTGTTCTGGTGATTAACTTGAGTCAGAGTTATCAAACGTGAAGCCTAGAGCCTTCGCTCAGCAAGAATTTTCAATTTAATGTGACACCTTGTAATGAGCCAGATGCCGCAACGTCTGCTTTTAAATGAAGATGACTAATATTTAAAGGAAGACATATTCACACAACAGGTTGTCAGCTAAACTGTATGTTAAAATGTGATGTTTGTGATGCATCTGTTTTTAGATGGCAAATCAGAAGATGATTAAGCTGCAGATTAGTTGCAGGGCTTTTTGGTTGTTAAACTACAGCAACACGGCAGTCTGGAAGAGTAAGCAGTTTGGTTTTGTTATAAAAATCTGAAAAAAGTATAGAAACATAAATTTTTCTATTGTATTTCTATCGTCCATCCATCTTTTCTCAACCAGCTAGCCCCTTTGCTATCAATGCAAGACATGTAATGTGTCTCCAAAAGCTTTTCAAGGTGTTCATTACTGTGGTTGCAGCTTCCCAATTTGAAGATAAATCCCTTTTTCTATACTTAGAACTAACAGAATTGTACCACTGTTGTTCTTAGTGTGTGTTAACACCTAATGGAAAAAGTAGAACGCATTAAGATTAAAATCAGACTCTGGTGGCTGATTGACAGACACTGAAATCAGTTTTCTTTTTTCACTCTTAATTAAATGAGCCAAGATGAAAACTACTTTATTAGTTCATAAAGACAAATATTTTCTCTGCAACTGTTTTGCTGGTAAAATCAGATACAGGTCAGGGATGTGGGAACACTAATCAACCAGCCAGAGATTGCAATCATCCAATTTATCTTTAATTGGTTGTGATCTATAATTCACGAGAAAATAATGAAAAGTATTTTTTTTTCTTTTCTTGTATTTATTAAGTGCACCAAAATTAAAAACTCAAACCAGTTTCAATTTCTAAAAGCAATAATTAAAAGCACTTCATTTATTCCAAAAGGAAAGTAAATAGTGGCATCACTCATATCCTGAGTGTCGTTGTGGACGGTCATGCAGTGGGCTATAAAGGACCTCCAGCAGCAGTCAGTCCTTCATAAACTCTAGAGGCCTCTGACTGAAGACTGTTGCTGTCATGACATGTTAGCTCAATAACCAGGCAGCAGAAAGATTCACATTAACATGTGCTGGATTTCACAATCAGTTATTGGCAAGCACTGCTAATCCACCTCATTTGCTTTTGCTGCTCCTCTTTAAATCCTGACCTGACTTCACGGTTTGAAAGCTGAGCAGAGAGACTTTGGAGTCTGTGATATGAAACTAAGGCACATCATGTTCAGTCTGATTCAAACTGCTACCTCTTTGAAGGAACCTCCACCACATTTGCTTTTACATGTCCTAGTCTTCAACGGGGAAATATTGTAATCAGTCACTCAGGTGTCAAACAAAACAAGAAAACCATACCAGCCCCCAAAATTATTCTTGTCTGGGATGACAAACATTTATTTTCATGTCTGGATAGGGATAATCTGTGATCACTTATTTTCCCAGTGGATTTAAAATGGCTACTTTTATCAAAATTCCTGCAACACATTTTATGTTCTTATGGACAGCAATCAGAATATCTGCTTGGGAAAATGTGTGACAAACTGTATAACTACATATTGTTCTGATATTAGTTCTGGTATTTTGGCATGTGTACATGTTAATCTTCTTGCTTTCAGTATGAAATGTCAAACCGTGCAGCTCTGCCCTTATTAAATTTTCCCATGACCCAAAGGTTTTCTTTTTACTGTTGTAAACAAATTAAAGCTCCTGGTTTTTATGATTGCAATAAGTTTTGTTTATCAAGAATTAAGGTGCGTCTCTTAACAGCAAAATTAAAAAACCCATAATTAGTTTGTAGCATCTGTATTTTACACTGAACTTATATTACATGATTAATAAGTTCCAAGCATTCTGACTGAACATGCAGCTGGGCAGCAACTGTTCAAGGTTTTTACTTCTCATCAGACCAGTTTCAAAATGTTTTTTTTATTTTTAATAACCTCAGTTTTTTTTAAGGTTATTTTAATGCCAATACAGATGTGTTTCCTTAATTGTAAGGATTTCCAAGGTGGCTGTTTATTAAATCAGTTTGTTCCTGGGGAAATTCTCTGACAGTATTATTCATGGAGTCACTGAGTTACTGGATGGCACATTAGCAGCACAATGCCTCAAGTGTATAATGGTCACAACTGAATAAAAGCCATTAGAAGGCAGTTGTCATCTATAACAATGTGTGCGTTTGTGAAAGAGTTTATCAGAGTTGATGGACTGTTGCACTTTAATTTCTTTGGATGATTTGTCTCTGTTCATATTTTCCTCTCAGGGTTTTCTTGTTGCTTTTATTTTTATTTTTTTAGCATTTCCTTTAGATAGAAGCTGCTTTTTGGGGAGTCAGCTCTTGTTTCTCTTTCCTCTTTTATTTCCTAATTAACCTCAGAATAGAGAGCGTGCATGCTTTCCAGCGGTCTAATGAAGGATTTTGCATTCTTCTCCAGAAGCTTCCTTCTCCTCCTTGTTTCTTCTGCTGTCAGCATCTATTGTGACCTATTAGGAAAGTAGACGCTCCATCCTTTCACAAACGCTCTTTGCTGTTGTTCCTGTACTCTTACTGTTCTCATTTCTGATGCTTATTGCCTCGTATCTGTGCTCAGACCTTCTATTTAGCAGGTTTAGAGGAGGTTAAGAAAACATTAATATGGCTGTTGCAAGGCTGCTACTGGCAACTATTTAAGTCGCCTTTGTTTTGAGATCTAAAAAATTAATTCTTGCATGATGGTTACTTTTAAGACCTCAGGGAGGAGACTAATACTTAATTACTTTCCTCCCAGGATCCACGGTTCCGTTGACTGCCTTTCAGAGCTCACCACATCACGACTCAGTCATCCAGTCAGCGGTAAGGATTAGACTCAATTATTTGAAAAGTACAGCTGCAGACAGAGGTTTTTATGCACTCATCATGGAATGTTATTAATTTGGGGATTTTAAGTGTCCATTAAACAGTCTTCTTAAATTATAAAAACTGCAGGGGTTTTTAAAACACAAACTGGGGACAAAAGTTTGAATTTATTTATTGTTGAAATCCATGCAACCGTAATTGTATACCTACAGTGGACATGGATGGGAGGTATGCTATACCGTAATAACCCAACTGAATTGATTCGGACCAAATGACAATGACCCCAAATTTTTTAGGGTCTTCAACTTTGGTAGTGAAATTTTCCAAAACATGCATTGAAAATATGAACCTGTTTTATATTTGGCTGATATCTATCTAACTCTTATGGTAGGGAGATCTTCTTTTATTCCAAAGTATGTAATATTTACATTAGGATATGTTTCTTCTTAGTTCATGGGAAATTATTTTCTGACAATGCCAAGTACCACAGTCCTCAAGCTTTTTGACAGTATGCCCGACCTGAGATGTCGGAGATTCTTACAGCAACCAAGTTCTCTGAAAATTTGTAAACGCATATAAAGCTTTTTGAAACAAACAATGATGATGATGTTTGTTTTATGTTGTGGGGTGCCTTTAAAAAGCTATATTACATCTTTCTAGCCATCCGTCAAAAAAGCGCAGTTGAGCAAAGCAATAGAACTAGAAATGCTCAACAACCTTCTCTCTTTCTCTGAAATTGCAACACTTAATTTTGAGTGGATTGAAACTTTAGACTGGAGATATTTCTACATTTCTCTCTGAGGTCAGTTCTTAGCATGCATCTCTGTGGAATATACTTGACTCTTATGACTGGCATGCAGGGACAATTCGTCGCAGCTTCAGCACAACATCGGCTATCGCCACACCAAAAGAGGGGAACAGGAGGAGTCCGGTTTCCAGGTGAGAATCTTTTTAAAACAGTTTTCATATCTTTCTTCCCTGAGCCTTTCAGCTTCATCCTAATCCTCCTGCAGCAGTGTCAGAATCATTAGTTTTGAAATGGTTATGGCATTCTAAAGAGAATGACCTGAGGATCAAGCCCTGAGCTCATAAATCACCTGATATTTCTTTTTCTCAACACATATTTTCTCATAAATCTTCCTTGCTGTTTTTTCCACTCTATTTTCACAAACAAAACATAAAGAAGTCGCTCTACCCCTCACCGCCGTCGCTGGAGCACCCTGAGTGGCAGCAGTGGAGGACTTCCTGGAAGCATGGCAGGATCCAGTCTGTCGTCCTGCTCTGACGGCCAGGTGCGCCTTCATGTGGGCATGCAGGTCTTCCTGACCAGCGCCAACGAGATGGCATTCATCCGCTTCTTGGGAACCACGGACTTTGCCCCGGGGCTCTGGCTGGGGCTGGAGCTTCGAAGCCCAAAGGGGAAGAATGACGGGTCTGTGGGCGGCCACCGCTACTTCACATGTCGGCCCGGCTACGGCGTGCTGGTCCGACCCAGCCGCATCACCTACCGTGGCATCAACGGTTCCCACTTGGTGAATGAGAAAAGCTGAAAACTGTTGAAAACTGGGGGTGGGTTGGATGCAAAGATCTTTGAACTTTTTGCATTTCTAACTTTTTGCATTTTCTGTGCTGCAGAACTTGAAGCTAAATAAATAACTGCTTATTAGTCTTGAAGGTCTAGAGGCAAAAAGCACTTTATAAAGTTAAAGATAAATTTGCTTTTCATTAATCGCTCTGCACTATTTAATCTGATTGCACTGACAAGCCTGGTCGTCATAGAATAAGATTAAATTGGGTGTTTGCAAAACATCTTTTAAAACAAAGAGCTAATTTTGATCACATCAGCTGGGATTTTATCAAATAATTATGATTTAATTAAGGTTGTTTATGTGTTAATGTGAGTGCATGTTGGTCAGGAGCATGTTGGAACAGGAGATTATGCAACAGGGTCATAATGTATGTGATGTCAAAGCTACTATTGGTTATTATGATTATTAATCAGGATACAGCCACATTAACAGCATTTATTCTACAGACTGTTATTTTGCTGCAGAGAAATTATTCTGTTTGGTGTCAGTTTGCATATTTAATAGGGATGGTTGGTAATAATGCGACTAAAAATATTTTTTATTTGAAGTCTCTGCTATGTAATATTTTTTGTGCCCTAATGTGTGGTCTGTAGAGTCACCACTGAAAGAAGGCAGTCGAGCCATTTAAAACCAGAAAATTGACATTAGGAAACCCCATACAAACAAACATTCAGCTGAGGTATTGGGTCATTATTTGGAAGCAAAGCTTGACTGTCCTTTATGAGTTAATGATTCCCAACTCTGATTCTTGACTCACACTGTCCTGTATGCTTTCAAAGGAATCAGTTATCTTAAATTGTTGCAGTTTGATTTTAGTGCAAGCTTGCTAATGATCCAGTGACTTCCATTTAGACACCTATTGTAAACGTGTCAAAAGATTTAGAATAAATGTATCCTTCTTAAGGTCCCTGATGCAGAAATGCCCATAAAATAAATATCCACCAATCAGACCTGAATGCTTGTCTCGCCCAAAGTTCATGGAAACCTTGTTGTTTCAGGGAATCATGAGTCCTGTGAAATAGTTTTAAAAAATGAGACAAATGCAACTTTTCAACAAAATTAACCATTTTTAGTTATCTTGCAGACTAAAATGTCCTGGTACGTCCCAGTACTTAAGCCCGTTTAAAGGAAAACCGGCCCACAGCATCATAGATTCTCCATTTCCTCATGTGTTCTTTGTATCACACCATACAGAAAAGTAAAACACACACACACTTGTACATTAAATACTTCCCCTTGGAAAACAAAATCATGAAATACTAATTTAAAATTTTTTAAGGATGCTTATCAACTTTCAAACAAGATTGAGATTGTCCTGTTTTTATTTTAATGCTTCTTGAACATCCTTACCAGTGGTGCTGGTGTTCGTTACACATGGAAAGCTGTTTGTCTCGAGGATCAGGTTTCAGAAACAAAGTTGGAGAAAGAAATTCAGTAAGATTCCCTCCTGGTGGAAATCCCTTACCTTTATGAAATTCTGTCTGTACCCTCCAAGGTCGAGTTCGGATCTTCAATGACAAAGATCCGAAGGGAAGTTTTTGCATGCAGGCTGCAAGCCCTTCTGCTCATACAAGGCAAAAGCATATTTCTATCAAAACAAAAGTTCCTTCAGATGTAACATGCCTTTCCTGCCATTATATGTTTGATAATGGGGAAAAAAACATAGTTAAGAAAACATTTAAGACCAGAATATATAGGAAATGGTTAAAAACATACAGTAACCACTCATTATAAAAAGCACATCTAGGTGAAAGATACTGACGTTTTGCCATAATCCCATACAGTCAGTGAAGTTACCAGAGATAGAAGTGTTATTGTAGGAAATAGTTTGTCCAAAAATCAAGTCCATTTTTCCCATGTTGTAGAATTTGGTCCACATTGAGTAGTTTTCATCCATTGCTAAAAGGCTGGAAATGTTCATTTTGACACAATCGTATCATGCATTTTTGCATAAGAAAAAGTATTTTGGCCACCTTTTGTGATTTTAACTTTGGTAATCCATATAACAGTACTCGAGTGAAGTATGTTTTCATGGAATAGCATTTAATGGGCCAAAATAATATAGTATGTCTAATTAAAACCGCTTGACACGAGAACTGTATAATCATCCACAAGTTTCAAGGATATAAGCTGATTAGTGTGTCTGGGCAGCTCTGCGGAGAACGAGCCATTGATTGTGCATGTGGAAAACAAGGCCTCTGTTCAGTAAAACACTCATGGCCCGTCCAATTAGAGCATGCCGGCCACAACGGCAGCAGCAGAATCTCCAGCGGCCTTCCCTCATTGATCTGTTTTGGTCAGGCCCCAGGTGATTGAAAAGCTGAAGCCAAGGTTGTCTGAAATGTCTGCAACAGATGAATGGTAGAAAAAAAAAAAGAAACAATAACAGTCTTTCTAAAGTTGAAACATTTCCATCTACACTCAGAAGAGCTTCTCCTTTATATTAAAGCCACCTTTGATGTATTCTCTTTTCACATCTTCTTTGTTCACCTATAGTTTGTTGGATGGGAACTTCTGCACTAATGAAAAGTCTTCACTGGGTGTGACAGAAGTGGTTCAGTCTTATGAATTTACATGTTAAAACTTTTAAATAAAATAAGTCTTTCATCATGTCTTTTGGGCTTTCAGTTTCTTTCCACAGAAAACGAGCTGTTTAATTCCCGCAGGTTTCTTCGGTCTGTGCTGGAAAACCCCCCGATGGAACCAGCGTTCACAAATTTGGCGTCGAATAGGAATGACATGCCATATTATGCCATGATTGTGGAGCAAATTGAGGTTTGATTACTTGCTGTAAATTGTTTTCTATGCTTATTGTTTATCTCTATAATCCTAAACAGAGGAGAGGGTTCAGCAGAGGCAGAGTTTACTCCAAAGTACTGAGATGGATTTGTAGGTGAAAAACTAAATCCATATCTTGATTGAAAACAGTGAGTAGAACCATTACTGATGCAACATCTTGTTGGGTAAATTTCTGACTATCAGTCTCGTAGCGTTCTGTTGGACCTGTGATCCATCCTTAACTTAGCTTCTGTTTATTCAGGTTTTCAGACATTTGTCTGAAATGTTGATGTTTCTGGGACAACTTCACCTTCTTAAGTCAATGGAGAGGAACACAAAATGTCATCAGGTTAGGACTCCAAACACTTACCCACTCAACTCACAAAAATCAGTTATTTTTCATTTACCGGTAGATTAAAATGAACCACCTTTTATTTCTGTTTAATCACAATCTCATTTCAGTCCCCCCCCCCCCATTTTCTCTATTGTTGTAAATTTTCTTGATTCCTTTGAGGTTTTTCTGTCGTGTGTTATTCCTGAGCATGTATGTATCAGATTGCTAATTTTTAGCACTCCTTTAAATTACCACTAAAGTCATCCATCATGGTTGTCCTCCTGGTGTCTGTCTATAAGTTATCCTTAAGGTTGTGCATCCAACCTTTTAGTTTATTATTTGGAGAAGTGGTTCTGAAAAGACACGAACACGTTCGTGCTGTGTGGCAATATTGCTTTTAGCAGTAGTGCCTATGAAAACAAGTTGTAGATGTAAACGCAAGCAGGAGACCTGCAGCCGATGAGAAATGCAGCGAGGGTTCGGACGTCACGCAGAGAAGCTACGTGCAGGAAGAGAGGCTTTGAAATCATGAAGTAACATCCTGTAGCTATCTGCTCCAGTGCTGCTTAATTGTGCCTACCCACATCCTCCACTTATTATAGATTTATGTAATAAGCCCAATTCGATTGCTTCTTTGTTCAGATGTGTTCTAAAAGATTTATTGAGCATTTCTTATTTTGTCCTGCTTAGATTGTATTTCTGGAACCTCTGCATTGATCTTTTGTAGCCGTTTCCTCTTTTGAAACCATGATCCCGGTAATCAAGACCAGAATCTCATCCAGGTTTTCTAATTCAAACTTCGGGTGGCAGATTCGGTGAGGAGGGATTTCTGCATCAGAAACCAACTGATGCATGTTTAGGGGACAGTTTACTGGTTTCTGAAGGAAAGCATGCTTTCGTTCTTTCGATTTATGCCCTCTGAACAATTTAACCCTGAGAAACTGAAAAATGTTAACATGAAACAAAAACCAGCTGAGCATCGTTGTGCATGAACACAGCTCCTTATGGAGACTGACTCATGCCTCACTTTCATCTTTAAATATCTTCTGTTGAGCTGCGAGAAGCTGGATCTGCTTCAGTCCTCATGATGTCTTTTGAGCCAGTTAGCTGTTTGCCCTTTCTTTTGATTGCAGATAGTTGTTCTTACCTGCTGGATGTTTTTGTACTGAGCCCTCGGCTAATTTGGTGCTACTAGTAAAGATTTTGCCTTCAGTTTGGTCCGTTCAAAGGTTTTGCTGGAATTTGAGGTTTTGCAACGATTTGTTTACTTTGGGATGTATTGTGTTCGGTTTTAGTAAACAAAACATTTGTGACTCATAAAACATCCAGACTACCCAAAGACAGCATGTAAGTAAACAAGTTTATGAAAAGGTCTAGTTTGTTGTCCTCAGATGAAATGCTTAATGCTGGTTGATGGCTCCCTCCAGTTATTGGCACTCCTTGCAAAAATGTGTTTAAAAAAAAAATAAATGTCTAATTTTTTCAGCAGGAAAATTCCACAATTAAAAATGTAATTGAGGTAAATTTATTTTCTGGAGGAGAAAAATGTAATAGTATTTTACAAATTCACTGGTGTACATTAATTACTCTTGAGATGTGTGAAAAAAAAAAAAAAGTCTGAAGTATAAAACTCTTGACAGCTGCGATTAGAATTTAAAAAGCTGCTATTCTGAGTTATTTTTATTACCAATAACTCATGAAAAGCTAGATTTTTCTGAACTTTACAGTGCTACTATCTCCTGCAAGGCTTTTAAAACAACTCTGCCAATAAATTGCTTTGGTTATTTTGAGAAAATGTAGTTATCTAATTAGACATGTTACTTTATGTACAACTATGGTTCAAAGGAAGAAATTTTCACTTCTGTTCAAATTTGAGATTTAGACACTTAAAAAATATTTTCTACATAATTATTTGTGTGAAGTAGCAAAGGTTTAGTTTTTTATCGCTCAATTTGATGAAATAATTTTCTCTGGATGGAAGCACTTGGTGCTGTTTGCCCAACAGGAGACAAATGATCAGTGAGCTCAGACTATTTGGTGTGATGGAGAGAAAAAGGAGCTCAGCTGAGGAATCCAGTTTACCATTTCCAGATAAATACAAACCGGCAGCTGCACAAGCCTTTGTTCGTGTTTACAATACACAGATAATCCTGTTGGGTCTCCATTCACCTCGCCCGGTTTATGTACTATAATGACCGGCTCGCTGTACGTAATCCTGTTTATTACACATCTAAATTACCAAAATGAGCTGCTGTACTTCCCTTTATTAGCTACACAAGCCGTTACTGTAGCTTTCTCCTGCACTGGTTTCTAATCTAACCTGGAGATCAGACCAGAATATTCAATTGGATAATAACTAGTGTTTCACCTTCATCACCACTGCTCCTCCTCCTCCAGCAGTACTGCAGTGCTTTGCATGTTTATTACAGAGATGCTGCTCGAGGCTTCAGCTGAGGAGAACAGCGGCTCTGTCTGAACAGTTTCTATGGGATGATCAAACATTCTTTAGTGTCTGCGTGGGGCTGTCAGGAAGTGTTTCCTGTTAAGGATTGCTTGTCTTTACGTTCCTGATTAGAAGCAGGTGAAAACGGCTCTAGTTTGTTATCCTGAAGTAACGTTGTTGGGTTTCAGCTCACCCTCTTGAAGCTAAGGTTGGAATGAATGTCGATGAAAAGCAGTCTGGCATCTTTATAAGCGAAGCTTTCTCCTGAGCGTCTGGAGAGACTTGCACTCTTCTTGCCCTTTTGTTCTCTCATTTTCAGCTCCTCTGTGCTCCAAAAGATGCCGGCTCTGCTTGTGGAGCAGCTCAGTACGGAGAAATTGTCATATTGAGTAAAATTCATGTCACTGCGAAAACAACCAAAGGTGAACAATGATAATTTAATCACTTACAGCTAGATACAAACTGAAGAGTGATAGTGTGAGCCGGGGTGAGGACGACATTCACAAGGTTGTTTATTGATGGGTTATGGAGTCAGACGTTAATGCAATGTTGTTAGATCACAACGGTAAGGAGACTTAACTTTTGTGTTACAAAATTGTAAATAAAGCACTCACAAAACTCTGAGCTAAACCCTGGTTTGATTTTGATTTACAATTTGGAGAAGTAGCAGCCAAAAGGTGCCAATTAAATGCTTATCAGTGTGAGCAGCTCTAAAAAAAACTGGAGTGATTGGAGGCTTGCTGGTTGTCATCAAGATGGAGGGACATCAACAATGGTGCCCATTACAAATAGGCCTGATGTGCTAACAAAGTTTGCTGGTTGATTGTCCCAGAAATGTTTGTGATCAACAATAATATTTAATTAAAAGAATTTTCAAGTAATGGAAAAATATTACAAGTTTTCCCTCTCAAAACTTGTAACACAGGAACTGGTTTAAGGACATTTTAAATACCAAAAATAAATAAAACAACATATAAGATGGATACTGGACATGGTCTTTACCAGACTATACTGTTTAGTCAATCGTTCTACGGTGTGATATATTCCAGAAAGCTGTCTTGATGTAAGACGATGCTTGGAGAAATACTAGAAGGGCAAAAAACCTTGAACTTTGATCCCTAAACAATATAGCAGTGTGATTTGACACATCATAAAATAGAAAAGATTTTCCACCATCCGTAGAGCATGATGGAGGAGCAATGTGCAGTCATTGAGTAAAGCATGACTAAAGTATTTTGAGAAATGAGTCTACAGGATAATGATCCCAACTAGAACAAACTTATAGCAGATTGGCTGAAAAAAATAAAGTTTGAACCTTAAGCTTTGTTAGAAAGCAGTGGTTCTACAGACCCACTGCTCTAAATGTTTAAATTGATCCAACATGCAGTCACATGCTGCAGCCTGTAAGTCAGCTGATCACGTGGCAGCAGGGGAGCATGCAGGGCTGTAGTGAAAATAAACCAAAAAGTATCAGAATGAGGTGAAACGCAGTCATTTGTTGCTGCTGATTGCAGGTTTATTTAAACCCGAAGCTTCAAATGCAAGTGGACAAACAAAGCTCTGCATATTTTTTAAAATTTCATTCACACAATAAATATGAATAGTTAATGTAATGACTAAAATAAGTCATGGATGAAAAGGAGTGTAAACGTATATCTTTCCCCTTCGGCGATGGGATGAATGAATCCTCTGTCTGGTGGCCTCCAAACGTTTCTGCTCTCATGTTGTCCGTCTAAAACGTGCAGAATCCTCTACAGGCTCGGTTCTGGTCTGCAGGTGAACCAAATTCTACCAGTACCTCTGGTAATGACTTGTAAAGACCTGAAACACAAGCTGCAAGTAAATGTAATCATTATATAGTAATTTATTAATTTTGGCGGATTTTTTGTCTGAAGGGCAATGTACAGCTTTTACCAGAGCCATAGTACAATACTTTATAATTATACAACATTTACATGTGCATTTGGGTTTTATACATCAAACGACGGGTGATCCGTGAAAAGAGGAACACGGAGTGAACGTGATTCAACACAGGCACAGGAGACAAAGCAAAATAACTGATTAGCCAGTAGAAAACTTTAAATACAGAGTGTGGGAACAGCTCATGGACTGACCAAATACCATCAAAGCAAAGGCTTCAAAAAATAGTCTTTCGCCTCAATAACCAATCAGAACAGACTCGTTAACGATGGGAGCAAAAAACTGAGTTTTCACACATTTATATTCCACAACAGCCATCCTAGAATAGAAAAAAGGGATAAAATATACAAATTAGAGATGGAAATCAAAGTACAAGATCAATCAAACAATAACAATGGTATCTATATGTAGAGGGAAACGAAATATTTAACAGAGTAAACAGTCTTTAGATGTGCCTTCAATCTTTTAGATTCACCTTAAACAACAAACAGATCAATTGTAACCTGAATTAGATTTTTTTGGGATTGTTTTTTGCTCTGTACTGATAAAAATATATGAAAGCAGATAAAAAAAAAAAGTTGGATTTGAAGAGGCGTTCATCAATAATTTATACTGCCACTTCCAAATAATAAATAAACGAATTTATAAATAAACAAGCAGGCAAGCAAAACAGCTACACTTTTTTTTTTTTTTTTTTTTTAAATCCTCCAGTTTTTTCCCCATATAAATTTGTCTGGTAGGTAATCCAGTGTCGGACTTTTGAAAAATAGTCGAAGTTCTGTACCGTGCCATGGTTCTGGTTCTGTAGTGGAGTGGTAGCAGTGGGCCACCAGCACTCGAGTCAATCAAACCGTCTGGTAAAATAAAATCATTTTTCTCCCTCAGGTCCTTCTAGCCACAAACATACAGGAAGTCAAACTTACTTTCTCGGTTTACTCACAACGATGAAAAAATACATTTTTGAGACTTAAAATTCTTTTACTCTGTATTTTCTTCTTTGTCCATCTCTCAAAGCTTTTTTATGTGCTTCAGGTCTCCAGGGGGGTTGGGGTGGGGCATGTCCTGTAAAAGACCCATTTCAGAGAGAGGTTCTGCCTCAACATGAAGAACCAAAACTAAGAGACTTTCTGGGCTAAAGCACGGTGGCATTATGGCCCTCCATCCTGGGCAGCCTTGTGTCCTGCACTGTCCCCATGGTAACAAGCAGTGGCCGGTTGTCCTCTGACATACCCGCACGGCCCAGGGTCATCGGAGTTGGCATGGACGGCCCTCTCTGGTGGGCTGCTGAGCCCATGGAGGTGCCTTGCTGGGGTAAAGGGGGGTTGGCGTCCAGCGGCAGGCCTGGATCCTGGTAGCCGTACCCAATGTTCCCACAGGGGAACCTCCTCAGTCGGTACAGGGGAACTGGGGGCAAAGCTGTTGAATCTAAGAGCAGAGGTGACTGGGCAGCAGGAGGAGGCGGGGGAGGCAGCAGTGGCCTGCAGAGGCCCTGCTGCTGCTGCTGGTGGTGCAGCAGCTGCAACTGGTGTTGCTGCTGGAGCTGATGCTGAAACTGCTTGTGCTGGTGCTGGAGACCCAGCGAGCCCGCCACTTCAGCCACTGTCCGGCCCACATGCTCCTGCCCCTCGCCGGGCACCCTGCCGGCGCTGCCCCCTGGTCCTCCCACCCCTCCCTGCCGCTGCTGCTGCTGCTGCTGCTGCTGCTGCTGCTGCTGCTGCTGCTGCTTCCTCTGCTGCTGCAGGAACCACGAGCCGTACGTGGGATTCCACAGACTGGTGTTTTTCCCACCGTGGCTGTCCTTCTCCTGCGGGTGACCCTGGGTGAAAGCCAGGTTTATGTGCCCTCCCTCTGAGCTCGGCTGGGCTGCGGGGAGAGGTCCCTTGGCAGTGAGAGTGGACGGGGCAGCAGAGGTGATCGTGTTGGTCACAGAGGTCTGCATGTGGGGCTGGTGAATGCACGGCTGGGACGGAGCCGGCGTCGGTGCTTTGGCCTCCGCTGCTGCGCTGGTTAGGACCACATGCTCCCCTCTCCTGTCCTCTGTGGGATAGGATGGGGGCAGCTGCAAAGCCTCCCCATCAGGCACCTGGGCATTCAGCAGAACTGCTGGCACTGCGGGGTCCTCTGGGTGCACGGGTACTTGTTCCTCCTCCTCAGGAATGGGCCCATACTCGACAGGCAGAGCCATGGTCACCACGTCAGGGTCCTGAAACGAGGTTTACATTACATAAAAATCCTGTTTCATTTGTTTATTATTCATATTTTCGTGTTCGCTACATCAGGGTACGAGACTTTGAGTGCAGCTGTGCTTCATTATTATTCATCAGTCTCTCAGATGAATAAAGAAACTCTGGCAGAAAACACTGACACATGTTCCTAAATCTGCGGTAATGGACTGGCTCATCCAGCTATTTTTGGTTGAGGATCCATATTTACCTTCAAGTGTCTTCGTAACACTGACTGACTGACATCCTGCTGCCAAAAGTCTTCACTTGTCTGCATTCAAACACCCACAACATACACTATTCCGGGAAAGCTTTTTGGAAGCCTTAAGAGTGTTTGTTTTTCTGGGAATTTTTCCAGAAGCACATTTCTGAGGTCAAACACCAATGTTGGACTTGAAGGCATTTGTCCAAGTATTCATTTAATTTAGCCCAAAGATTTTTGCTCGTTTGAGGTCAGGAATCTTTGCAGGATGACATTTGAGCTACTGTGTCCACATGTCCTTCATTTTCGTTGCTTCCCTTCTTACAGTAACTGTGAACTGTGCAATATTTAGTATTAAGGACTTTTCTAGACTTTGCACTGATTGCCTCCAATCACAGTGCCACCCTAGAAATCAGTCTGCTTGACTTGGAGCTGGGCCTGTAGTCATAGAAGTGATGGAAAACATGGTGATTGTTGAGATGTCAAGTGAGTGCATCTCTGTTAAACGTTTTGTGGTCTCCAGTCCTCTGGAACTACAACTCTGTAGGCTAGAGTTGTTTTTGCCTCTTTAAAACATTAGACTCAAATTAACTGTAAATAAAATTTTCAGTGCATCTGAACAGATGAAAGAATCATCAGAAATGTACTAATTACACAAATGAAACTTCTACTACTATTTATAGCTAATAGAATAATCCAACAGAGTTTGGTTTACCTGTAAGCAGTAGTCAAGTCTCTCCAGAATGGTAGAGAAGTTGGGTCGATCTTCAGGCTGGTGCTGCCAGCTCTGGGTCATAATGCGGTACCTAAAACACAGCAGAAATTAGTTAATGTCCTTATTAAAGTGCACAGAATCGTGAAATCTTTTAAATAATCTGGTGGCCTCTGTTGATAAGATTAGAGCCTATGGTGTCTTTGTGGGTTTTACTCAGAAGAATGGAGGTTTTATCATAAGGAACTGTAAAGACGCAATGAAACTGAACACTTACACTGGACCAGGACAGTTTTTAGGCGGGTCCATCCTCCCACCATTAGTAACAAACTCCAACACTTCCTGGTTACTGCGACTTGGATAAGGCATGTAACCCAGAGAGAAGATCTCCCACAGCAGCACACCAAATGACCTGAGATGAGAAATAAACATTTAGTCTTAAACAACGGATGTCGTCAAACCTGAGAACAGAGGATGTAAAGATGACGGCAAAGTTAGGATTCTCACCACGTGTCTGTCTTAGATGTGAAGATTCCCTCCATGAAGGCTTCAGGTGGCATCCATTTCACTGGTAACATGGCGCGCCCGCCCTTTCTGTAGTAACTCGCCCTACGCAAATAAACAGAGTTTGAAAAGGATGATCAGCTGCAGCTGAAAACCACAAAGCTTCCCAGTGGCAGCCGTGGCCTTTCTGTGAGGGCCCAGAATCAGTCCAGGCAGGCTAAACAATAATAATAATAAAAAAAACCCTACCACATCTGAAATTGGATTTATTGATGTAATATAAACATTTTTCTTACTAAATTATCATTAAATCATACCTCTACTGACTGCTTCAGTCCAAAAATGATTCCACTTTAGCAAACCAGGCGTGTTCTCGGGAACACCCGGCCTAACTGATCAAGGGTTTCAATTATACACAAATTAGCTCCAATATCTGACTTTACAGTGATGTTTCATTGCCTGTTACAATATGGATCTAGACTAGAGAAAAAGTCCAAAAAGTTCAGGAAAATGACTACTGCCTTGCAGAAACAGGATAAATGTTTTTAGGCCTCAGCAAGATGGATTCAAGCAAGCGTCCAGAGGATCCTGGGAAGTTGAAGTTCAGAAATTATTGGACGATAATTCCAATAATTATCGTCCAAGTCTTTTTTTTTTTTTTAAGAAGACTTGAAAGGAAGAAACTAGAGAGGCCATATTTTTTTCCTGACTTAAACTTTGCTGAACTGTCTGATTGAATAATATCGAGAATATTAATGAGATGGAGGCCTTTAGTCAAGAGAAATGTGCTAAGATTAACTGGGAGCAGCAGGTCAGAACAGTATAAAAGTACTAAAGATGCTTGTCATGAAGGGGTTGAACAGGTTTAACATTTAAAGTGGCTTTCTGTGTTGAATTTGGAGACCACACTGGTAACATTAGGTTGTGTTGAGCTATTTAAATTGTCCTTAATTGTTTTCTTTATTGCAAACAGCTGCCAGCCTCTACATTTTTCCATAAACCTAATTTGCAGATTGGGTTGATGTTAGGAACTCTGAAAGAATGTCCGATTAGGAAAATAAGAGAGGCTATCACTCACTGAGCTGTTTCTAATTCTTGGCACGGGTAAAGAAAGGATCTCATCTGTGTTATATCTGATTTTTGATGCTCATCAAGGTCTCTGCCTGCTTTATTGCACACAGCGAGGACAGATGTGAGGGGGCTGCCATTCCGCGTCCATGAAGAAAAAGAAGCGTCTGAGGATTTATGATCTGTGGTGTCACAGCTGCCTTTGTTTGGCATCTTTTGCTTCTGCAGAGCAGTAAATCAATTTAACTTAGTCATAAAATGTCAATTTTCTCTCCAAACACTGCTCTATAAACACAAAAAGCACTTAATGACAAATAATACAGGGGGTGCTGGGCAGTGTCCAGCCGCAGGCCAGGAGATTTTGGAACTTGGTAAAGGAGCCGCAGCAGCTTTGCTGATTTGTCCCACAGACGACCAGAACGGATCTGTTATTACAGCGGGCGGCTCCCAGGTGTTGATGTGACGCAGTGTGAGCAAACAACTCAGCTGGTTCTTTCTGTATGGATACATAGATGTATAACGCAGCAAAAATAAACTTTCTTCATAAAATGATTCAGTGACGAGCAGCAGAAGCTTGGAGAAATGCAGTTCATCTGAGAAGCTAACATCATAAAGGGTTATGTTTTAAAACTGAAGATTTTGCATTTTGATTATTGGAGATTCAGGTCTGAATAAGTCAAAGAGAGCTCAGGCTCTGCAGTTGAAGCACAACACAACACTGCATTTGTTGAAAGGGACTTTTGAAATATTTGCAGAGGCCTAATAAGACATGCAATATTCATGCAGTATAGCCAATCTGTAGCTCAGCCTCAGAAATTAAACAAAAGCAGGTCAATTTGTCCAGAGTTACTGTTACTCTAGAGTATTAAAATACAAATTCACTGGATTTCTTAAAATCTAAAGTCAGAATGCTAATTTCCTTTCACTCAGAGCTGCACCTGTAGGTCTTCAGGAGCTCAGTGAGCAGAAATAAATTCAGATGACAAGCAAGCTGCTAATACAGTTAAAAGGGAAATGCATACTTATACGATTGGCAGTGGAAAATGACCCAATCACTGAGGCAGAGAAAACAATCACTAACAGATTCTGTTTGCTTGACAGATTATCTAGATCAGGGGTCCCCAAACTCGGTCCTTGAGGGCTGACTTTCTGCATGTTTAAGTTCTCTCCCTGGTTTAACACACCTGGATCAAATGATTGCTCATTAGGAGGCCTATGAAGAACACTGACTTGCTGAAAAAGTTGTTGGTACTAACAGGGAGAGAACTAAAACGTGCAGAATGCCGGCCCTCGAGGACCGAGTTTGGGGACCCCTGATCTAGATGCTCCTGCAAGGGTCTTATTCAGCCTGCTCCTTAATCTTTCACTTAAAGTAAAAGGATCTCAGCAGTGAAGGGAAATGGTTCATGGCAACATGTTTAGACGTACAATTACCAAACGGGATGCTGCCATCATCTTCTCCCCCACCCATTTCCTTGTGCTCCTCTAATCGTTGTGTCCGTCCTTATAAAGAACAGCAACGAAGCTTCAATGAGACAAAAGCAGCTTTCCCACAGTGCTGCTTTTAGAAGAATAGCAAGGTTGCTGCGAAGCATCGATCAACACACGCTTTTTGTTCTGCTGCTTACTGGTTTATCTGTTGGAGAGAGCAGGTAAATAATTTGATGAAGACCTTTTTCAATGAGCAGCGGATTAGGGAGGATTAGGTCGTCTCAGGAAACTCAAAGCTTTGTATGCCTGTGCGGTTCTGTTGGTGTAACTGAAGATGAATCAGGTGTAAAAAGCGACAGCAGAGGTCAGGATGGCCTGGATGTAACACCTATAGCTGGTGAACTGGACGTCCAGCCTGCTTTTATGGAATGTCTGCACCTGGATGCACTCCTACAGGCCTGTCGGTAAGAAAGTACATCCTACTTCAGTTCCTGTGTTTGAAAGAACATGGCGAAAAATTTAAGAGGTTTCAGATTTTGGTTTTAAGATGAATCCAAAATGGAACATATTGGTATTGTAAAAATAAGTGCACCCCATTAACCAACAGCTTGCAGAGTCATCTTTAGTGTCAATAATTTGGTCATTTTCTGTGTTTTGTTAATCTGTCTTATGGTTCTGGAGGATCTGTTCCAGTTTGTGTCAAACTTCAGCTCACAGATGGTCTTACTTTTTTTCTAGCATTCTTTTGAACTCTGAAGATTTCAAAATGGAAGATGCAGGCCAAAGGAACGCAAAAGGACCCCCGATCTTCATCCTGCCTGTTTGGGTTCCTCTCCATCATCAGGCTTAGCCTTATAATCAAACAGGCGTGGATGTTTGATTATAAGGCTAAAATCTCACTGTGGTCTTATGAAACACAACTACAGAAAAAACAAGGTGTGCAGTTACTTTTCTCTTTAGAAAAACTCAACATACCAGACATTTTGGACTCACAACCTTTAGATTTGCTAGAAAACTGAATGTGGGAGAGATCAGCAAAAATGAGTCCAGAAACAAATCTGAGTCTTTCAGTGGGGGCTGTGGATAAGACTTGTTCTCACAATCTGATAGTCTCAGTGTTTTTGCAAAGAAGCGCGGGAAAAAGTTGGCAAGTGAAGATGTGACATGCTGGTAGATGTCCTTCTGACAAACAGGGAGCTGGAAAAGAATTGAAAGTGACTTCATCAAAGTCTTAGTTTAAGAGTGTGCAACTTAAACCACTTTTTTTTTTTTTTTTACTGCTCTAAGACTTAAAGACTTTTTGGGTGTTTTTTGTTGAGTTTTAAAAGTTACATAAAAGATGAAATTATTTACCCCGACCTCATTTTGTTGCAGCATTTTAATATCCACTTTACCTAATTATATATATATTACTCACTCTGATGCTGATCAGTTAATCACTCCGTATGTCACACACAGCTTATCCATTTTTTCTTCTTCTCTGTTTACTACATAAGAGTTTGGAAACTTGTGTTTATTTATTTTTACAAAAATTTAAATAGTTATTATTCTTGTTGAGTTCCAACTAGTAGAGCCCAATAACGTCAGAAGAATAAAACGTTTTTGTTTTTATTTTGACCACAGCTGTTCATCATCTACACCGGTGAGGCTGAGTGAACCTGTGCGTGCTGGTACGTCTGCAAGTATAAAAACCTGGCATTTATCCGAGTCCTCGTCCCTCACTGTGCTACCTGTCCCCAGTGACCACCTCAGAAATAGTCGTCCGTGGCTCTTACCACACAGCAGCAGCACCACATCGTGAACTGGCTGAAATAATACAACAGTTAAGCTGCCAGATATGATCAAAACAGGGATCATAAAACCCTGACACCTTGTCACCAGGAAGGGACCAGAACCTGGATCTGACATCCGCAATTACATCAGGCTGTCGTAGTGCGGCTCTTCAGCAGCTTTCCCAGTCGGAAGAATCGGGAGCACGGCGTTGATACCGGGAAACGCTGCGACAGATTCCCTCTGCTCTAATTTCTGAGACGATGAAAGGCTTGGCAGATCTCCCTGCTGGATTCCGGGTTCATCTAAATTTCATCACATTAAATTGTGTTTGCTGGAATTTTAGAATAATTAAGACATTGTTCAGCTACAGATGAGCTGATGTAGATTAAAATGTTGAGTCAGCAAAGCAGAGCGATGAATAACAGCTGAACTCTAACCTTTTTAATTACACAAGGCAGAAAAACTATTAAAATCTTATTCAGATTTTCAAACCATTGATATACCTTCAAGTTACACTTATTATAATTTGACAAATTTCAGTCCACATGTTTCTTGTGAACCACTTTGTGGTAGCAGATAGGTTATTTTACACCCATCATACTGTGCCAACTAAAATATTTTAGAAGATCCAATTAGATCAGATTTTTTTTGTGCCAAAAGATGCAATAAAAATAGTTTTTTTATTCTAATTAATGAACCAGTGTTGTCTAAGCAACCAGGTCTCACACCATCTATTTTTTTTAACTGCCCCCTTATTACACAGTGAAATCAGAGCCAACTTAACTGATTTGTATTTTTGTCTTTGAGTTTTAAGGATTAAAAAACAAAGAAACATCACAAGTAGGCAAACAAAAAATGTTGAAAATATAATATTGGAATAGTTGAATTTGGAGATGGAAAATATGCAGGAAGAGACAGAAAAAGTCCACTGTAGATCGGAGGAGAATTTAGCACCATGTGAACGAAAATGACAACAAATGATTTCGTTTAGCTTGGAGTTTCTCTACAAATGTTTGAATCGTATTCTCTTTCTAATGCTTAGTGCGAACTACGAAGGAGTAGCAGGGCCATTGTATGTATTATTTAAACCACCTCGACCCGCCATGCTGCTGAAATGTGCTTTACAAATAAAACTGATTGAAACTTGACTGATTGTAGGTGAAAGGAAAAAAAATGTAGTCACAGAGGAATACATTTTCCAACAATAAACTTGTAGAAATTTCTAGAATGATTTAGTAAGACAGTACTTTGTGTCTCAGTCAGTGTGTTCAAAACTCATTTTCTGTTCATTCCAGTTCTTTGACACATAACTTAAAGAACAGTTTAGTTTGGTTTTCACTCTATTTAGGAATACTTTTCTTACTTTTGACAACTGATGTAGAGTTCATGTCCAAAGCTCAATTAAAAATAAAATTCCAAAGAAAATGTTGATGTGGCCCCTGTTGTTTTGACAAAAATGAGTTATCCTGAGAGAACAAGCATTATTTCATGTGCTGCAGATACCGGTGTACCTGTAAATGTCTCTAGCCATCCCAAAGTCTCCGATCTTGGCCACTCGACCCGGCCCTTTGCAGGTTAAAAGGCAGTTCCGAGCTGCAATGTCCCTGAAAGCAAAAAAAAACAAAAACAAAAAGCATTATGAGATCACAGCTCGCACCCATATTGCTGGATGGAGCAATTAAATAAGAGGGGATGCAGAGCGCAGCAAAGTGTCATGCTGAGCATCTGCACAGCTTGACTTATGCCTCGACTTTTCTGTAGTTTAGCAGGTTGTTTTGCATGCATTTATATTTATAAAAGAGTTTGGTGTGCAAAACGCCCACAGTTACTCCCCTTTTGGATCTGAACTTTAGTCTCGCCCTGGGCTTGCCGGCATTTAGCAGCTTCTGGATATAAATGCTGCAGAGTCATGCAGGGAGAGCGGCTTATAGAGAAAATCTCATATTTGCACAGCACAGATTGAATCTTTAAGGAGAATATATGTAGAGCCCACACACACACACACTGCCGTTTACTCCTCCAGGCACCAAACCGTCTGTACGTTTTAAGGAGCGACACTGAGAGCATACAGAGCTGTGGCAAATACGTAACCATGGCGACATTGTGTTACACGCGGCTCAAAGCAGATCATGAGACAGGAAGAGGATGAAGCTGAATAACTCGCAGTGATGGACGCCACAGCAGAAAGAAACACATTGTTTTGATGTTTGGCCTCGGCAGCCTGATTCAGAGAGATAAGAAATGACACAATGAGGATAAAGTTCTAGTTCAGCCTGATTTAAGCAGATGCCTTTACTAAAACCGGGTCTCCCACTTCAGAGTGTCAAACTATTCAACCTAAGTTGCTTCGAAACTACTTTAAATCTGAGAGTAATTCATCTTGAGACGAGAAGTGACTTTGCTTCTCAGCTCCTTGTTAATAAACTCAGCTTTCAAAACCAATCAGAGAGACTCCTCGTCTGTTTCATCACGCCACGGATCTTTGCTATTCAGAAGTAAGCTGCAAACATTCAATTGTGGCGTTTCTCAGGTACATAAAAAGAACCAGAGATCTTTATCAAAAGCCTCTTTCACCACGACTGAATCCATCGGCTTCAGGTTTGACTAAACCCTGAAGGTTTTCCTTGACATTTTATCACAGTTAACCTTTTTTATTGAGCCGAGAAATATGTTACTTTAAATGAAGAATAAAATGCTGCGGTTCTGCTCAAGAAGAGGGAGACAATGCTGGTGCTAGTGGTGCTGGTTGTATTTGGGCCGATCTGCTTTTCAATCATATCTGATTATGCTAATAAACAATCTACAGTTTCATTAAATGTGTAGTGTAATTGATATTGTTTAGCTGCAAGATGTGTTTAAAGAGTCCTGAGAAAAACACTGGAAAACTATTTCAACATTTGCTACATTGATGACGATGAACTGAAATCAGCCAGAAGAGAACAAAGCTCCTTCATTGTCAATAAAATAAAAAATAAATCAATTAAAATAACAAATAAAATCACGTTCATTAGAAGGATTACATGCAAGTTTAAGCATGAGCTGCTTAAATTTGCTGAAAGTTGAAAGTATGACGTCCGACTGGCCATGCTGGTATTTTAGCAAAATTTCACAGCAACATTGCCTTTGCTTCTAACATATTTATTGTTTGCATGTAGGAGAAGGGATCAGAATTGATTAAAATCAGCAGGGTAAATCTTTAGGTGCTTGTTGAGGCGAGTGGCTTCCTTTGCCCAACGGTTAATTTTGCCTCTGCCTTTCCTAACATGCCCACTGACTGTCAGTTTGGTTTATACAGTGAGCCATGTTGCGTGTTCTGCCAGAAAATTAATATGTTGTTGAAATTCAAACTGCTTCTGTGCAGCCTCTTTCTGCAAATACTGTTCACCTGCGCTTCTCCCGAGGAAATGTCTGTATGCAGTCGAGAGGAATTTCAAGGCAAAAGTGTTTGAATTACTGAGTGCAGTCACTTAAATCGAAGTGATGAACCCATTCACGTTTTATATATCACCTCTGAAAAGGGCCACAGTGCAAGTGAAGGGCTATATTTAAACCCGAGCAGTCCTTGTATAATGATGGAGGAGAATTCATGGAAATCTGGCGCTTCCAGGCAAGGACGAGTTTTAAAATGCAACAGCTGCTGCCACAAACAGAGGTCTGACTGGAAGGTCCACAACCTTAGAAAAACATTTACAACTGACTTTAATAACAGTAAATTTTAAGTGCACATAAAATATGTTGTTTTTTTTTTTCTCTCTGCAAATCTCACAATTTGTTGTAATGTCAATTTTTTCACCTCTGTTTATTATTTGAGGTTCATTTCCTCAACACAAATCTGGCTCCACTCCCACCGCGACGAAGGCTCTTGCATTAAATAAAGAAGACAACAAATAAAACACTTCATGAGCCATTGGTCATTTATTGGATTTTCAACTGGAGAGATAATGAAAGAAACATAAAAGGCAGATTAACTTGTTCTCAACAAGTTAACTTGTTGAAGCTGCACACAGCTCAAGCCTTTAATCCACCTGAAAAACGAGCGCTGTTCATCTAGCGCCCGTTACTCAACCGCAAGTAAACACGCCTTCATAAAACTGAAATAAGCCTCAAGGACAGCAGTCGGGGCAATTTTAATACAGGTTTGAAGAGAGAAGATTGGGTTGTGCAGAATATTTTAAGAGTCAGCCATTAGACGGATTGATGTAGCTTTACTGTGCCACGCTGGGCCAAACAAGGTTTAATAGGCTCCATTTGTCAGCAGCTAATGCTTAAAAGTCTGCAAGAAGATCCTATTATACTGCATCAACACAAATGTAGAGCCAGCACTGACCTTTCCTCATTTTAGACATGCGCAAGATTTTTTTTTTCTTTTCTTGTGGACATTTTTTAGAGCCTTTTTAACGTGCGTCCTCTCATCCTTCACCAAGCACGGTTGGAGATCTGCAGATCTGCTCCTCTGACTTGTGGCTCAGAAACAGACGGTAAAAGCACAAGCCGGCCGAACCATCTGGCCGCTCGCTTTCTAAACTCATTTACTTGTTCTTTCTGAGATCATATAGGAGGCACGAAGTGTGCAGAGTCCATATGTTAAGAGTTGGATTGATGCAGTTTATTAGTCTGAGTTTATTTGATGAATGAGGGCAAACTTTTACTCACTATATTTATAAGCACTACTGTTATTGTTTCTTATCTGTTCAGATACCTGTGTATGAACTGGTTCTCCTCCAGGTAGTGGCAGCCCTTAGCAATGTCTCTGGCCACGTTGAGAAGGTCTACCATGGTCAAACTGGACGGCTGGTCCTAAACCACCCGATGAGAAACAGAAAGAGGCCAGAAATAACGCATTACTCAGTTTATCTAACAAAGACAGCAAATCTAAATACAGAGCAGAGACTTCAGATGGACATTAAATACAATAAACTTTTAAAAAATTCAAAGTGCTTTTGCTCCAAAGTGGAGCAAATGTTCAGCTTCATAGTGAAATCTCTGAGTTTGGAGTCTCTAAACTCCCACATGGGACAGAAATGCATTCAGAGTCAGGTAACCCATCTGAAATATATTGATTCTAATTCTTTTTAGTATTGCAGGATGCAACCACATCAGCAAGAGAAGCAGCTCTACACCAAGCTCCCCTATGATTAAGAAGCTCCTCCAGACAGAGCCACGTCATTCTAAAGACGAAGTGCAAGTTTAGCTCAAGAGCTTCAATTTGGAATCTTTTTCTTCAGGACACGAAAAGGTTCAATTCCTTCACACAAAAATGTATCATATAAAACCAACAATTATTCCAACTGCTGCCTGAAACATTGTTATTTCAATAAAATGCTGATGAAACACTTAGACTGTTTTAGTTCTGCTTTAAAGAGAAACACCAGCCTGTATACGATCATATTATTTGGTTAATTAGTCAGGCTTTCTGCTCAGTCAGCTGCTTCACCTCTTAAACCAAAGGCCTCTTCAGAGAGTTGTTGATGAAAGTTAAAGCAAAACTTTTAAATCAGCTGTTTTGGCATAGTTTGGCATTATGTGGGCATAGACTGCAATTCTAACTAATAATTGCTTTTGCAAGAAAATAAAAATCAATGTCAACCATCAGTACTGTGTTTTTCTTGACATGCGCCTTTAGAGACCAGGTACGTTTGTTTTTTATCTAGCTGCTTAGTGTTGGAACTGGTTGTTGTTGAGGTCAAAAATATAGTTTTTGTGATTTAGATCAACTGTTCCCCATCATGCGGATACTCACTACACTCCATGTCGCTCATGTCTTGCCTATACCTAGCCTTGTTTCATACTTGCACAGGTGCATCCACCCGTTAAGCACAGGATGTGAATAGAAAGCCTCTAATGTGCAGTTTTATTTCTAAAACTGTTGGCCACCTGTCAAGCACCAAACTGGAGAGACAGTTTGCATCTGGCTGCATTTAGCAGCCGCTCTGTTAGAGTTTAAAGCATCCCTGGGGAGACTCCAGCAGGTGAATGAATACTGATGGTGCCTGATGAGTTTACTACAATTTTAAAGTTAATGTCAGTCCTAAAACAAAGGAGTTATTTAAGTAATCGACTGTTAGGCAGAGCAGTGTGTCTCACCAGCCGGGGTCTAGTCTCCCTCAGGAAGGTCTTGAGGTCTCCTCCAGCCATCAGCTCCAGCAGGATGAACCGGGGCATGGCCTGCAGACTCACTCCGATACAGCGCACAATGTTCTGGTGGTTGAACTTACTGCAACACAGAGAAGAAGGGGAATAGAACCATTGTTGTGTGAACATGGCATAAGGAGGAGAACTGTGTGTGTTTTGCAGTTACCTGATGATTAGAGACTCCATGAGAAAGTCCAGCTCATCTTGCTCAGAGCAAACCTCAGGAAGTGTCTGGAGTGAAGGAAATTATTCTGCGATTAATGCCAATGTTCAGAAATAAATACTGCATTTCACTAATGATGCTTAAGATGAAGTTCATTATTCCCCTTATCCAGCATCTAAGCTGCACCTATATTTATAAAAACAAAGTTTGAGCTTTTAAACCGCTGTTTCCCCAGCAGGACTGACCTTTACAGCCACCTGCAGTGGACTCGGTTCACCAGGTATCCCCACAGCCAGACCTTCATACACCTCTCCAAACGCACCATGACCCAGACCCCTGCGAGGAAACACACAGCCCGGTCATTTAATGCTTCCATCACCATTTGTGTTTTAAAAAAGGCTATGTTGTCTGACAAATTGAATCTGAGACCATTTTAAGTAGGAAAAGTTTACAGGATCACTGTATGCACATTTCCCCAAAGTAAGATTTCAAACTTTAATAATTTCTGGCCATTTTGCATGTACAAATTTGTCCTTTTCATGACCATACAGACAATGTCACACTGAGAGACACTGGCATATAATAGAGGCACATTATTAGACAGAATTATAGCCAGACAACCCAGATGAAAGCAAATCCATTGTGAAAATGTAAAACATGCTGGTAAAAGGTTCACAGACAGGAACAGTCAGGATGACAATCACATGTTAAAACATTCACGCTGAACATATGAAGATATTTTAGCAAATGATTATGGAGAAATGAAACAAAAGTGACCCTGGTGGGACTTTTTAGGAAGATTTTCTCATGTGGCCATAATGTGAAGAAGTCTGCAGCATTCAGGCGACAGTAACCTCAATCCAGCATGATCGTCCATCATATGACTCTTTAATTGGACCAATCAAAGATGACCATCTATTCCTCGGTTAATTTAAATTACATTAGATAATTAGGAGCCCTTTCTACATGAGATAAAACACTAATAAGTTGGGAAATTAGATTTTTAAAGGCCAACATTGCTGCTTCTTATGTTTCTTTTCACATCAGACTCTTCTCTTTAGTCTAGTAGTTGTTGTTTGCAGTGATTTTCCCACCTGGTGAGGGAAATGTTGCGCCGTGGCACCTCCTTCAGGTCGCTGACTGTCGCCGTCTTACCGCCGAAGCAGTAGTTGGGGTTGTAGTCGGTCATGATGGTGGAGGCTCGCAGCTTGCTGAGCTTGCAGTCCGGACTCTGCAGCTCCAGCTGAATGGACTGCAGCTCTGTGTGTTTGCGCCTGTACACTGGCGATAGGAAAAAAAAAAAAAAAATAGTTTGATTCCCCTGTCGAGGTGTCCGCAATTTAAAAAACAAACAAAGCCCTGAAACCGATCTTCTTGGAGAAAATTATTGCTTGCGGCTACACCAGACAGGCTGGAATGCTTTTAAAGAGGTTATTTCCCTAAAGACCGATGTGTGAAGAACAAGGACTTTGACACTGAATTATTTTGTTTCTGAGTTGCTGAACCCTCCATGCAAGATGATGGAAAGAGTCTCAACATTAAACACAACATTTAAATCTGTTTTTAAAATATTCACATCATCTTAAACAAACTGTTATTTACATCATACATCATCCGCCTCAAAATAACACGAATGTCAGACATCTGGACCTCTCACACACCAAAGCAACAAGCCTCGACCCTGTAAACATATTATTCGTCTGCAGAGTAATATGTTACTCTGAGTGTGTATTTATTTACAAAGTAATGTCTAATCTACAAGCACTGTCAGCTGATGACTAAGCAGCTATCCATCATGAGAACTCGTCTTTCTGCTGTGTCCTTGTTTAAATCCAACTCCTCGACATGTGGAAGTGGTCATCTGAGTGGGAGCGGGAGTGGGCTTGGATGACACCATGTCTGCATATCTGACTGTCGTTGCCTGAAAGCAGCCAGTCAGATGGTCATTAGTCCGTCCTGGCCACAGGGATCAGCTTTTGTTTTGACAGAAACTTGCTAAAGGCTGAATTAAATCTACGAAACTTTCAACAGTGATATCTGGAAGACTGGAGAAGAGGAACCAGTTCAGATGCTGAACAAGGTCCAGCTCTTGCTCTGTTTCTATTACTGCAGAAGCAGGGATCTGCATTTTTGACCCAAAATTATCAGAAAAGAAATTTATCAACACATTTTTTCATTATTTTGTGGGCAATTTCACCTTTAAAAACATGCGCCTATTTTGTAATGTCAACTAATTCGTGCAGTTTCAGAAGCTGGATCATCATGTTTGGTGTGTTTATGTTTTAAAAAATCAGCTCAAGTAAAAATGGCGTCTTCACCCAGGTGGGCATCAATCGGCTCCTGGTCGGTAGTAAACCTCCTGCAGGAAACGCCGTCATTAACCAAAACTTCACAGGGAGAAACTGGTGAAGGTCACAGTTCATTTGTGAGTAGCATCACTTCCTAACACACCAGCGGGAATTGAAAACACACGCAGGGTGAGATTTACTACACTGGAAAATATTTTATGTGTCTATTTACTCCAGGATTCTATGCTGTCAGATTGTTTAACGGTACACAATTGCTGTTTTTGATTGGGTTTATTTTTTTTATAAAATACATTTAAAGAACTATTTGTTTTAAAAGAAGATTTGTCAAAAAGGTTCTTGCATTCTTAAAGAGGAATAAATTTATTGTTTTCTAAACAAGGGATGATCAAGCATTTACTTGAGGATATGTTTTTAATCAGAAACTAATTGAAATCCAGCACTGGAACTGTTTTAATGAAAGTGCATATATTTATGAATCACCGTTATGGTGGTTGGAGTTTACAAGCTTTTTATGCCTGAATAATTCATAGGTCAGTGTTGAGTACTTTACATTATGGTATGGTACTATGATAATCAGGGAAATAGTGTCCAGAATACAAATAAAAAGTTTGATCAACTTTGAGGAAGTCTGGAGATCTCTCTAAATGGTTACAATATGTGGTTACTTGGAAGAGAAGAAAAGGTTTTTGTACTTACAATAACCTAAACAAAACTAAAGACAGTATTTATTTAACACCCATACTGGGATGTAGCAGTACATTGTAATAGTTGTGTATTGAGCCAGAAGTTGTAATTACAACTGCGTTTTCTCAAAAGCCAACATCAAAATCAAACATGGCTGCCGTCTACATAAAAGGTTCAGTTATCAATTCTTTTGGGGGGAATTTATGAGAGTCGGAGGATTATAGGATTTTACAATAGGAGTCTGTGAAAATGTTGTAACAGCTTATTATGCAATGAATACACAAAAATACTTTGCTTCCTTGACCGGGAAGTGAAGTTCAGTGAAGCTGTGTGAGACCCTACGATTAGGCAAACAGAGACACCGTAACCGTGGAACATGAGGGCGCTTTGTACGTACTTATCATGACACCAGACACCGCCAGCAGCAGGGCAGCGATGAGCGCCGACGTACCCACAGACAGACCCAGAGCCAGGTGGGAGAGAGACGGCTGTGGAGGCAGCCGGGTCGCTTCTGAGAAACGACAGGAAACAGCAGCATCACACACTGGTAATCTTCCCCGGAGGAGCATTAACATTCAGCGAGCTGCACACATCTCCGACTTAATTAATGATGTGAAAGCGATGACACAACAGAGCCGAGGAGCAGCGACGGCTGGTGCATGTAAAAATTGTGAGTTGGGCAGGGGGGTCTAATTTCTCTTGTCTGAGCAGAAGAACACATCTGCAAAGCGAAACAGACCATACTGAGAGCGTGCCCTTTAATGACCTTACATCATTAATGCAAACAGATCTGCAGATCAGGCCATGCTTAGGCCTATTATTGTGATGGTAATAGGCCTGGCATTGTGTTTTAATTCATCGAGTGACACTCAGCCATGCTAATTATTTTCCAAATGACATCCATTAATGTATTATTTACCGAGATTACAAATTATATTTGAAGAGGCAATTCCACCTTCACAGGAGTTTGTCTACGTCTCTTCCTAATTTAACCCAAGAAGAAGAGTCGAAAGTGATATTTAGCTTCTGCTGATGAGGACTGGCTAAAGATCTCTGCATGAAGTCAGAGAACGAGGGTGAAACCTCGAGTTTTCTAAATCCACATCAAGATAGAGGGCCTGTCTGCGACAGCAAAACCTGACTAATACCACTATAGTTATCTTAAAGTGCTTATTATCATAAATGATTAAAGGTCTATTAAATAAAAAAATCCCAAGACAAAGAAATAATAAATCTCAGTCCCCCCCAGGCTTCATTACATTTGGAGATAAATTCATTATCTGTTCTCTGAGTCACACTCTGTTAGAGGCAAAATCCTGCTAAACTCATTCCTACATTTATTTAGGCAAAAGGATGAGAGATTAGGAGCAATTGTGCGGTAGATCAAGGGTCTGACCCGAGGCGTTGATACAGGACACGCCGTCTGCGGCCAGGACCAGGTCCTCGTCGCAGTAACAGATGATGCCGTCTTGGCTCTCGTGGCATTCGCTGCTTTCACAGTGGCTGCAGTTCTGAACGGGGCTGATGATCACTTCTCCGTCTCCGTCCAGGGCTGTTGGTGCGAAAACGCAGAGGGAACAGCAGATCAGACGTGTCTCTAGATTTCCAAACTGAAACACCAGTACATAACTCGCATGTAGAGAATATTAAGCACACTCTGGTTTACCTGCAATCGCCATTTGTAGTCACTTCTGCAAGCCGTTTGGGTCTCAAATATGATATTTGAGGACATATTAGAGTCAACTATGTTCTCATATGTTTTAGTCTACACTGGAAGACATTGCTGACTCTATGACTGGAATGTCATAGGTGTTTTTTTCTTTGCTGCATGCAGTGCATTCTGGCTTAGCATTTTTACTTTGGTCTCTATCAATAAAAATACTCATTTCTAAATTCTTGTTGCTTCACTTACTGTACATGCAACCCAGCTTTTTAATATTTAAATCCATTTATCTGAGCCATTGCTCTTGGCCTTATGCTATGCTGTTTTCATATTTTCCATTTCATTTGATGCCTTGTACCTTTTAAGAAGAAGCTCTTGTCTTTTTCTGTTCTGGTCTCTGAATATTGCATGGTCTGACTCGGGGTGAATTTACTGGGGCGTCCTCTCCTGGGAGGTTCAGCAAACGTCTTACAAGAGGACAACATGTAGAGACGCTTAGCTCGATGATTAATTAACCAAGTGAATCTGATCAAAGCTCCTTGCTTCTGCTTTCATTGATAAATTTAACAAAAGCAGCAATAGTGCACTTTGTTTTTTCCACATAACTGTAGAGTCAAAGAGCCACTGTAACTTTCCATTTAATCCAGCAAAGACCTTGTACTTCTCATGATTCCCACCACTGTAAGCAGACTAAGCATTTAAAGTGAATACAAAGAATGAAAAACGCTTTAAATCGGAAGTAGTTTTGTTTCATTTAAATAAATCCAATTGAAAAACCTCTTTGAATGCTAACTACTGATATATTTGACTATATTTTGCCATTTTGACACCTGCTTAAGTTTAGACTTAATTTCTTTACAGGCTAATTAATATCAATTTGGCATTTTATAATAAAAAAATAATAAATCTGGGTCAGCAACATAAGCAATAGTTAAAACTCTGAAGTCATTTCCTGGAAATGATCCACAAGCTGTCCTGGATGGTAAATGTTCCTCTCTGTCACCCTGCTTACAGACTGTTATGTAACACAGATTAAAGTTTAATGAACAAGCAAACAGCAGCAGCTCTGGACTTCCACTTTTCAGTCAAAAACACAGCAGCTCAGACAAGCATATGTCTTGAATAGGATGTTTTGAAATTCTGGATGACCCGGGAGAAGTTGCAGACGAGAAATAATCCATTATTCAAAATGGTGCAGCATCACATTTGGGAAAAGACAAAACCCCCCCATAAATCTAAGCAACTCAAAAAACGATTCTGTTCACAGATGTCAAGACGAGCCTCTTAGTCAGTTTTCAAAAGTTTTCTAATATTTAAGGTTTCCAGTATCGCTATTGTGTGAACAAATGCCCCAGATTTTCATTGCACGCTTTTAAAATTTAATATGTTTTTACAATCCTATTGAAATTGCAGGTTCTTTGGAGATATCGTCTTTCTTTGAGCAGTTCCTACACAACCAAGAACATACTGAAACTATTTCATATGAAGTGATAAAAGTTGTGATATGCAGGGTGGACAATAAGGAGAAATTGTTTAATTGCATCGCGGCCAGTTATAAAAACACCGGAGGAGCTAATTTCAATCTAATAACAAACATTTGTTGAAAATGGTTCATCCATCCATTAATCACTGTAAACAGAGTTCCATTAATATCATTTCCTGCTCAGTGTGTATAGTATTCATCTCAGTGGCCTACACTGACCCTTATGTTTGAATCAGAAACACAATCTGCTCTGATAGTTATCTGCAACAATTCATTCCCTCTCTGGGATTACGGCTTCCTGCAACAAAGAGTTTCAAACTGATTTCATAACATTTTCTTATTCTTGATACAAGGACTTCCGGCGTCTTGATTGTCAACAACATGCAGCAGGGACAAAGCAGTCTCACATGAATTAGCTATGGATTGTCAGTGAAAGCATGTGCTATTTAGCAAGCAAAGGCAATGCAGTCATCTGCAGAATCTATTTTCTCCCATGATTCTCTTATCTACTGAAAGTACAAATACATAAATCTAACCCAGAAACACTGGGGAGGTTTCCAAGGAAGAATACAAATGTCCTGAATCGAGCTGCTCACTGCATACTAATGAGTATATGTGTGCTGTGCATCTTTAGACACAGTCAGCTCCTCCATGTTGAGTGAAGAGGATGAAGGTTCTTTTGGAAAATATTTCCAGATTCAAATTCAGTTCTATTCAAAAATACGTTATTTGTCTTGAAGAGAAATTAAATGATGATGTTACTCAAATTATCTAAGGTTCTTCAAAGAATTATCGCAGATGGCGACGACTGGGCAGAAAATAACTCCTATAGTCACCTGTGTTACTACGATATCTGAAGAAGCCTCTGACTGAAGATACTCAGTTGTAAAGCAGTCTGATGAAGAGGATGCTCAGGGTTGTACTGTTGTTTATTTCCTATAGAGACCCTTTTTGCACCATTATCTCCAGTGGTTCCACATCGGCCCCAACAGAACCAACCTTCTTTATCCGGTCGCTGAGCCTTTTAAGTCCCTGGATCGGACGCTGCTGCCCCAACAGATGATGGCAGAAGAGACGACACATACCTCCACAACAGACTTAGCTTTTTGCTGCAAACACTGAAAGGCTTAAACTTCCTCAAGAACAAGAATCTGCTTTGTTCCTTCTTGTAGACATAAAACAAAGGTCCAAAGATGAAGAATTTAACCCTGGACCGCCACATCCCAAACTAAAAGCCTTCAGATATGACCTGCTCTACCACGATGCTATGCACTGGCACTGCTGCGAATCACATCTTCACACTAGGACTCCTCTTATCCCCACTTTTGACTGTAAAATGATTCGGCTCCGTGGCTTTGTTTGGAGACAGGTATCTCTCTGGCACAGATCAGAAGAGTGTAACTCTTCAAATGGAGCATCTAACTAGTAATGTCCATCCACCCAGTTCTTATAGATCAGTAACTGATCTATAAGAAGATCAGTTGATGCCTTTTTATAGTTTTTTTTTTAAATTGTTGATTAAAAGTCTGTAGACTACTGTTGTTCATTAGTTGTTATTTTAAAGGGGCAGTATTATGTAAAATATTTTTTTCTTGGAGCTTTACATCATATTATGATGCCATTCACTCATCAAAAACACACCTGTATAGGGTGTAGCCTTGATTTTTTCATGCATGTTTAGAAATCTTTTAATCTCCCCTGGCAACCATTCAGTTGCTCAAAACACCTGAGTGGACCAAGAGCATTTAGTTTGTCCCAGCATTGCACACAATAACAACAATACTAAATAACAATGAGCATATAATGATAGTCCTAAGGACACACATATTGCTCAGTACATTAAATATATAATCAACATTAAATGTTGATTTAATGATTTTAAAACGTCTTACAGCATATTTGATATATATTCAGCATTTTCATAAAAACTGAAAATAACAGTTACTTGATTGTGCTATAAAATGCCACTATGTGCCTGCAAAACACCTAATACTGTCCCTCTAATGTTGCTATAAGCAACTACCCCCACGTTAAAGTTTATCTGAAAGCTCGTTGATCAACATCTCACTCAAATATTATCAAATCAAGTTTAAGCACGATTAATTAAATCAAGGAAAAGTTCTCATCTTCTGCCAGAATCAGCTAACGCACCGATATAACTGTGTGACTTTGTAGCTTTCTCTGGATTCCACTGGGAAAATGACAGAAATCAGTGATCAATTAAAGTAACAAGAGCTTGTTTAAATGACAAACATGAGCTAAGGACAACAGATGATGAATGGTGGATTGTAGCCCAGCGTACCAAGCAAATTAATTATTTATCAGTCTATTCTTCACTTCTCATCCTTTCCATTAATCTATGTACAATTTCATCTCTTCCAATTTCGTCATTCCCACCCACATCCTGCTTCCCTAAATTGATAAATGGCAATTTTCTGTGTAAATGATGTACTGTGAATGTTAGGCTGTGATGAAACATGACTCTGTTTCCATGAAATTACTACTGTTTTAATCAAATCGGCATCAAATTAATTAAATCTCTTCATTATTCAGCCCCGCTCTATTTTTCTTCAGCTATTAATCCTCCGTCTTTTCAGGTCACATTTATTTGCATCACTTCAAAGTGTTTTTTCTTTGAATTAAAGTAAATTTCTGGTCCTTTCAGCCGCACACAGCTGCCACCAAGTTGTCGCTGCTGACAGCCTAATGGAGACATGTCCCACATGTTCCGGCCCACTAAATCCTGCAAAGCTTTCGGGTTTCAAATGCAATCACTAAAATATTTCACTTGCAATAAAATATTCAAAGTCAGCTCTGAGTTGCCACCTTTAAAGCTTTCATTATTGTCAAAGCAACTCCAGAGAATAAGGGATAAACATGTAGATTTTAAAATAAAATGGCATGAATTTTATTCATGCCATTTTATGGAAAATAAGAATTATTTTCTTTTACTTCACAAAATGTTGTGGAGCTGTTGACTAAAGCTGCTTTGCTTGTGTTGAAGCTCAGATAGATGGAGGCGATTTGGAAAACCACTTTACTGTGTTGTCTATTTTTCTGTGTCTTTTTGTTCACGGAGCTGAGTGCTGATGTGTAAATGGTCAACAAGCTTTTAGCCAGCGGTGAGGTTTTCAACGTCTGTGTCTTTAAAAGCCTGTCGGGTTCAAATGCATGAGCAGAACAGGAGAAGGACCACAGGTTGCAGACGAAAAAAGTGCTGATAAATTCATCTTTTCTACCTGAAGAGCTGCTGATCAATAAAACAAGAATTGTTTTGGAGCCGTTACTTGAAATGTCAGTGGCCCGCTCCTCTGATATCATAGCCGAGATGTTCTCACACTCCTGTACTGACCTCTGAGGGCTTTGAAAGCTTCTTTTGATGCAAATTCATTCACAGAATAGAACGTTTTAGTTTTAGAGCAATATATTTTCACAACAGCACTGAGCAACCTCCGTCAGTGAATATGTTTTTGTAGTATTTGATTGCGTAAAATGATTTCCAGCGCCACATTCAGTGGTCAAGAAAAGAGCTTTGATCAGTTCTGTCCAACTGTGTTTATACAGAGAGTTTTTCAAATAATCTGAAAAGAGAATTGCAGCAAAGACCAATCCGTTTGAAAATTTTTTGGGGGGGCTTTTAAATTAGCTTTGTGTGAGGCTTAGAAAGTGGTGATACTAATATTTTCTTTTCTGAGAACCCATAAATGTATTCCAGGTACCAATGATCATTATATGCCACAGTTTTTGAACTTGGGAAAACAGGAAAAGGCTTACAACCATAAAAACTCAAATTTGTCATCAACAAACCCACTTTGTGCTGATGGAAGAAAAAAACATCCACCTGATAAGCATTCTCATATAGTCACTGATTTCTGTAAAATGTGCTTGTTTTCTTAAGCCACTCATATTTACTGTAGATGTTTAATAGGATCCAAACAAATGTTACTCATTTCCTTGGTCAATGCAGGTCAGGGTTCATCCAGTCATTCACAGTCCTTCTAGCTTCTTTTCCTTTTGCTAAGTGATTACAATTTGCTCTCAAAGTGTCTTTTCATATTTTTTCTTGTGCACTTCCTATTTTCAGAAACATTGCTTTGATTTTGTTTTGTTTAAACTTGGTCTAAAGTAGAGAACCAGTGGACTGGAACCAACCAACCTGATTCTGGAAGAATTTTTACAACTTCATGTTTCCACTGTGTCAGCAGAGAGCTCTCACTCTGATGCCATGTTTCCTTTCAGTAAACCTTCTGCAACTACTGGCTCTGAGTTGTAAATGCAGACTCACTGAACTAGGACTGTGCAGGTATTTGTTGGCGATTCAGTTTTTATTTTTTTTTGCAGTTAGGTTTACCAAAGCAAGAATGTTGAGCTAGGAAGTGAAACGGTTTAGAGCTCGTCCAACAGAGTTTTTATTCCCACTTATGATTTATGATTTTATTCCCACTTCCCGATGTTACCTTTCAGAGGATGAAGGAACAGCTCTCCATCTGGACCCAGGAATGACGTACCATCATCCCCATCGGCTCTGGGGTTGTTCTCTAGTGAGGTGTTTCCTCCTGGACAAGAATAGATTAAGAATGAACTTGGAACATTTCAGAAGAAATTGAAGCGGGGCCTACCAAATGTGCCCATTGGTTGGAACCCAGTGTTTTGATGCTAAAAATTAGCATAAATGCTAAAGTAAGCTGCAACGTACTCAATGGCATGTGGAGAGTCACAAGTATGTGAAAATTTGTGTATAAGCTAAAATTAGCCAAAATGCTAATGTTAGCCTAAATGCTGCCAGTAACATGTGGGGCATCACTAGCATGTTGTCTTACATTGACTTCCTCCATGTCAGTGTGCTAAACATGATTAATAAATAAATTAAAAAAATCTAAAAGCCTTATTATAGGGAAAAGGCACTGCCTGCTAATGTTTGTACTAATGTCAATGCACTGCCTTCTGATTTTTACTTTTGCTAAAGTAATTTGCAGTTGGTGAATTCTGCAGAAAAGTAATATATTTTTTTTTGTTATTGGTGGTAAATATATTATAAAATAGTTTGTTACCAGAAAAAAACGCTAATCTCTTAACATCAAATTAATTATTGTTTCTAAAAAATAAGTTCTTTTGAAATACAGCTTATCTGCTTAGACACAACAAATTTAGAGTTGGTAAATTCAACATTCAACATAAAAGTAAAAATCTGATGTTTACTTCGTGGCACTTGGTAACCACAAAACACTCTCATCTCTTAGCAACAGATTAACTTCAAATATTGTTAATTTTGATAAAACATAATTTCCTCTGCCCTTTTGAAATACCACTTATCTTATAGAATTCTGCAGTTGGTGAATCTTGCAGAAAAGATTTTTTCTTTTTGCCATTACTGGTAAATATATTATAAAACAGAAATTCAACACAAAAGTAAAAATCTGATTTATACTTCGTGGCAGTTCGTTACCAGAAAAAAACGCTCATCTCTTAACAAAAAAATTCATAACAAGTAATATTATTGTTTATAATACATTAGCTCTTTTGAAATACTGCTTATCTGCTTAGACACAAGAAATTTAGAGTTGGTAAATTTTGCAAAAGCAAAAATCTGATGTTTACTTCGTGGCACATGGCTACCAGAAAACTCGCTGGTCTCTTAGCAACAGATTAACAACAAATATTGTTATTGTTCAAAAAAACATAAGGTGTGATGCTCTTATTTTGACAGCCCAAAGTTATTGTCTGTTTAGCAGCATCAAGTTTCATACTTACTTTTTTTGCTCTTCTGCCATCTTATCTAAACTACGTTTTCCATCAAGGTGGCGTCACTGTAGTTCTGTGGTAATTAATCTTCTCTGAAACTGTGACATCATCTATGTCAATTTTATTCATCTATTCATGAAGAAATGCACCTGAGTTAATTGTAGGTTAGTCAGTCAGATAAAATAAGTCCCACATAGTACATGAAATATTGGATGCTAAAGTCCAATATTTCACATCTGATTTATTTTTATTTTTTTTCCATAGTCCTTCATGCTATTGGCATCATTCAGTGTTAGCAATTTACAACCTGAAACCTGTCGACACAAGTAATAATGGATGCTGTGTCTATAGATCAATTTTAAAATATATTCATCAATGAGAGCCAAAAGTATTGCCACAAAACCATGACAACACAGAGGAAGTTTATGAGAAAAGCATTAGTAATAGCAATGGCCATTTGAAGTGCATTGACTCCCACATTTGTAGTGAAGTCAGTTTGGATGCACAGTCACAGCCAGAAGTAGTGGGATTGGAATTTAATGTGTTTCACTGATGAGACGCTTTCATATTTTCATAATTATACTTTTCAGCCTTTAGTCACATCCAACTTTATCGCACCTGGTTTGTTCTGCAGAATTATGATGCACCCCTCATATCAATGACGTAAAAGTCGAATAAAATGGGACACGACCGTTGCTGACACTTTGAAAACAATCAGATACATATCAGAGTTACCACTACATATGGAAATGGGAAAGATTCTGATTTTTTTGGAGGCTGAATATATCAGAATTGCACTGCTCAAACAACCATGAAAAAGTCAAATAGGTATGGCTTGGATTTGGGGAAATAAAATTGGATGCTCTATGAACACAGCCAAAGAGGAGACCAGTGACAGTCTTTTCAGTCTGACACCTGCTTCCCAGAAACGCCACTCAGCTTTACTTAAAGGGTAGATTTTATGCTCAATGTTTGCCAAAGTGCTTTAAAGAGCAGAGATCAAAAGTTAGGAAAATAAACAGACAAAAAAATATTCAAGGTTAACATTTATATTGAAGCGTTAAAAAAAAGTAACAGTAATGGTTGAAAAATAGTTATTTTAACAAAAATAAAAACAACACACTGGCAAACAGCTTGAAGCAGCTTATGAAACCTGGAGGAACTGGCAGGTCCTCATGAACTCACCTCTGTAGCCTCCGCCGCCGCCCCCTGACGTACATCCACCCCCGCCGCCTCCAAAGCCACCACGGGTCTGCCAGAACTTATGACAGGCCTGCCCCCCCTGGCCTCCCAGTACCAACGGCCGACCACCCTGGCTGACAGGAGAGCTGTCATTCCAACCACCGCCTCCACCTGTCACCAAACAAACCCGTATATTTAATGCCAAAGTGCTTTGGAAGTTGAAAATATCACACACACAGTCCTCCATAAGCACACTGAACACATAAACCTTGATAGGTGACCACTGACTTCGCTGTCTTTGTCTAATTCTTTTGAGTTACTTTTGGTTGGGGAGTAGGCAGGACAAGCGGACACAAAAGAAGGTTGTGTTTACCGTCAGTGAAACAGTGCACCGTGGGGGACGAGAGCAAGTTAACCTGTCAGAATGTGACCAAATGAGAAACTTGGAGAAACTACAAAGCCACAGCTCAGATGCGAAAGATGCACAGTTACAACCAAGGTTTAGTTGCTGAAACTGAGAAACACAGCCAGATTCAACAATTAAAATGCTTGCAAAATTATTTTAATGTTTTCTACATTTGTAACATTTCATGGACTTTAATGTGCCTCCATAAAAGCTGCAAAGCCTGGTCTTTGTGACAGTAGCACCAGTTTTATTGCTGAAAACACGGCTCTCTTTAGCTTATCTCCCATTCTCAGTGAAAGACAGCATTAAAGCTTACAGAGTTGTTAGCTTCTGTTAGCTAATATGTTAATGCTGGTATGTTAAGCAAAGATGGCACATCAGCTGCAGTTAAGACTTTAAACTGAGTTATTGTTAACATGGCAGCATTAGAAAATATTAGCCTCTTGGCTAATTTTAGACATTGCTAGTACCCCTACACTACATGAAAAAAGATGGCATGTTCTAACCTTTAGAGGGTTTACCCACAGTTAGCATACACCAAATGTTGAAGTATTGACACCTGCTAAAAATGATTGTTGTTCGTTTCAATAACACATGATCACAGATTGATAATATTATAGTCTATAATGCAATATTGCAACTAATGGTAGCAAAAATACTTCTGACCAGAACAATGTTTCTACTTCTGTGGCGCGCAGGATGAGTTGCTCAAACGACCTGAATGCGATTCATATTTAATCATCTTCTATGCGGCTTCTGCTGAATCATTATGCATCAGGATCCTACCTCAAATATCTTACATTGTCAATAAAACAACTGAAAGTGCAACAGAAATGTTTTTTCCAATTAAAAAATGTGCCATAGAAACCAATTTTATTGATTTGAACATCATGATGCAGTGACATTTTCACAGAGACATTGGAAAAGACAAACAACAAAAGCAGCAACTGCAAAAGGAAATTCATTATAACATAATGTTCCTTTTTTCTGAAGAAGTGGTGTTATAGACTTCTGCACTGGAAACAGACAATGCTTTGTTTTTCTAGTGTTTTTTACACTTTGCTTGATTTTTCAGTTCAGTGATCTCTGCCACCATCTGCACGCTGTAACAGAAATGGCTTGTTATGCATCATCAGGAGTTGAACCGCCTGTTGATTGGTTATAAGTAGACAGGTGGGATAATTACACACCAAAAAGCGCAAACAGTACAGGCAGCATCCACATCATGTGGTTATGAATTTAGCAGTATAATGAAGGGGTCAAAATATTATACATAATGGGATTTTTCAAAATACTGACTGTATGTTGGACAAACGCTAAAACATTTCCACAAATTCGATAATTATTACACATTTGGGGCAACTTGTTAGGACTGGGGATATCGAAGAAATGGTGAAAAGGGATTTAACTTGAATTTAAAGGGAATTATAGTAAAGTAGTTGCCAACCCAAGTCTCTGATTGCCCCAATTGTCCTCTGAAACAGAACTCAATTATCACACTGTTTTGTGTTTGAGCACAGACTCTGACACACACAGAGGGGGAATATTTATGACACAGTATTTACTTATATAAACCCTGTCAGTGTGTTTCCCCTGAAATGGCTTATTTCACTGACACAGATGACAGCATTCCTGCACAACTGTTTTTTCAACAGCAGTCACTCACACTCAAACCAACAGCACCGAAGCACACCAGTGTGCTGTGCTTATGTTGCGTACCTGAAGAGTGAGACTTCCCATTGCGTCCTGGTTGGCTGGGGTCGTAGTCCATCTGCTCCAGCTGGGTTTCTGATTGGCTGCTGTAGCCTCGCCCGCCTCCGCCAGCAGCGATGATGAGAGGGATGTACACTCCTCTGTCCACCTATATCAGCATTTTTTTTTTTGTTACAGTGAATTAGGATCTCAGGATCATTTCCCAGGTTGATACGCATTACCACTTCATTTTAACTTTTTAAAGTTAAAATGAATTTGTAAACTTGAAAGAATCTAAATTTAATTTTTTCTTGCGTTCATCTTCATTTATATAAATTTAACATGAGGGCCAAAGAACAACTAATTTATTGAATAAAACAAAAAACTGAAAAAGTGCAGTTGCATTAGTAAAATTTTTAATTTAGATTTAGTGATCCATTATATCAACCTAATACTTCTGATTAGAAAAGAGAGAATTAATTTATTCATTAAATGATCCAGAATATATTTGAGAGTGCATCTCTGATTCATAATGGGCTTTAATACATTTTAACAAAAGTTAAATCACTATTATACATTTATTGTAATTTCAGAATAAACACAAACTAAATGTGTGTACTGATTATAATCCAGCAAGCTTTTCTTCATACCACACTTCTCTGATTAATGTATTTCTTGTCATCTTACACACACCCATGTCTCAATAGGTTTGTATTTGCGGCATCATTTTTCCATTTCCCTACAATGAACTGATGCTGTTTGTTCACTAATGTTCTCTATCAAATATCTGAGGCCGTCACAGAACAGCAAGATTTATTCTGTTTGAATTAAACACAGCTGGACTTCATTAGTTGATTAGGTGACTGCTGAAGGCAAAGGGTGGCACTGTTGGATTTGATTTGATGAAGAGTCAGGAAAGCAAATGCGTGAATCAAGTTTCAGTGATACTAGATATAATTTTCCAATTATGAGCTGGTTTGTGTTCATTTATCACATTAAATCTAAATAAAATTAAGGTTTGTGGATCAGGGGAGGAATTGTAATTGGCTTCAGTCAATCAAACACCTTTCATTTGAGTTCGTTTCAAATATAAAGACTGAATGTTAAGCCTAACATCAGATTTTAAAAATCCAAATGTTTCATCTTTGTTTGGTTGACTTAAAATGAACCACAACATGTGGTTCCTCTAAAAGATGTTCCAGCATAAAAATATGGTTTGTTTTCCATAAAGTCATAATAGTTTTATGTCCTATCCTCTAGTGGATAGAACTTATAAAAAAACCAAACTCCTTTTGACTACAACATCTTGCATTTTACCAGGAAAAGTAACGCTTCACTGCTGATTTTTGCCTATTTGACCATGACCACCAACCTATTCACATAATTCAAGAGCTGTTGGTAAATTTTTAAACCCCCCCATCCTTTCCAAACCTTGATCTGTTCTTACCTTGAACACATAAGTCGCCCCGCCGCCGCCTCCTCCACCTCCTTTCACTTGAGTTCCTTCCACCATAGGGCTGCTGTGCTCCAGGCAGATCTTATTCAGAGCGCCGTTGGACTGCAGCGGGGGGAAAAGATGTCAGTTCGCTGAAGAGTTTTACGTCATGAATGCCAGATATGTGAAGACGGAGCGGCAGCTAAACCCCAGATGCTTTGAGTTTGGGAGTTTGACTTTGTAGCAGTGAGCAGACATATCCAGGTGGAAAAACTGAGGCAGCCAGGTTGTATTTCCAAGACAATTTAAGCTTTTGCTTTAATCTGTGTTTTGTTTTTATTCTTGTTGGATAACAAAAAAACAGCTGTCTGTTTTTTTGGATTATCATAAGAAGACAGAGTGTTGCCCCTGTTCTCTTCTGTCTATAAAAATGGAGCTGGACATTTTGCTAGCGAGTGATGTCAGAAGCAGTGTCTCTACCCTGGCTGAGATTTCAGGGACCGGTGCTGCTTTGTGTGTGCTATCATGCTGAACAGCCTGCAGCCGGGCCGACTTTGAGTGTGAAGGGGCCCACGTTTCTCCCTCTCACTCTGTCTGAGCCTCAACTCCCAGATCTGTCTGAGCTTAAACTCTAAGAGGCCTTGAAGGGAGGACAGAGAAGAAGTCTGACTGTGATTGACAGGTAGAGGGGCTCAAATAATCCAAGAGAGTCTTCTGGTTTTTATGTTGCAGTTTTTCACGCTGCACGTGTGCCTGTTTGTGTGCATGTGTGTTTCTGAAGACAAAGGAGCTCTCATCATCTCCAAAGGGAAATCTTGTAGTGAGGTGTTGGTCTCATTGTCAGAGCTGAGAGGTAATAACAGGAACTTTAAACACTTTCACTTAAACTTTGTAACTCCCTCTCTGCTGTGTGCACAGAGCACTTCAAGACATGTTGAGCTAAAAAGTAATAATCGCAGGACAGAAGAGAGGAGGGATTTTTTTTTTCTCTTCCAGAAAAACAACAACCACAACATAAACGAGCCGAGTGGGAATACAGAGACAAAGCGCAGGTATAGCTCAGCAGTAACGACCCACATAGCAGCTGGAAGGGGCCACACACAATTACAAGGTCTGGAGAAAAACCCAGGCTGCACAGGATGTCACGCCTGGTTTCCAAACAAGCTAAATAACTCACTTATCTGTTTCCGAGAAAGCTCTGAAACAAGACATTCTAACAGTTGGCAATTTACAACACTGACAGGCCACAAGTATCACTTCAGTCTCTTTTTTTTTAACTCTCTTGTGGTTTTCCTACAATGAAAGTACTTAAAAAGACATCATAACCATTGTCATAAAGAAGCACTCTCCAGAGCATATCAATACCCTATTTCATTGTGAGCCTTAAACTTTATTTATGAGAAGAAAATATTTAAACTGATTTGCAGGATAACTAATCGCATATTCACAGAAATTTGCAAATATTTCGTGACGTAAAAAATTAAGTATGATTTACACAGATTTTTGAGTCAGATTTTGAACTCATTCCCCAACTTCACTACTGCATTAAGTAAATCAAGATCCTACAATATTTATTGAAAAATACTTATTTATTCATTTGAATAAACAAGTTCAAGTGAAATTATTTATTCAAATAAGTTCTTTTGAACATAATATATTTCCATCATATTATGTTGAAAATATATTCAACATAATATGTCTCCCATTATTTGTCTTCTGCAGAAAAGTAACTTATGTCTCTGGTTGATTCCTTGCAGGTTAGGAACTAAAATAGATCCAAAAAAGACTCATTAGAGTTTATTTCCTCTGGTGTCTACTTCTGTTGGGAAGATGTCAAAACTCATTTGAAACCCTCGTCTTCCTCTGGTGTGGTTCCCTTCTTGTCCACAGAAACTCACATTTTAGATGTCTACATTTCTAATGTGAATTAGTGCTGTGTGCTTTTGCATTAAATAGTATGACTGCTTGCCATTGTTTCCTTCTTGTGCTGGCAGTTTCCTGTGAAGTTGGAAAATGTTCAACTCTCACTACAGATAGGGGTGAGTGTCCTTTTTTTTGTGGGTTTTGCACAGTTTTAGCCTCCTTTCATCATAAACACAAAGTTTAGCTGCAGAAGATTGCAAGTAAAGATTCAATCAAGTTTGAGTCAGGTTTGAAACCGAGCCTTTCTAGAAAGTTCACTCAAGGTGAACAAGCTTTTAGTGTTCAAGTTGTCACATTTGAGGAACATTTCCCTAGCAAAGAGAAGCAAGAAGTCAAATAAATACATGCAAACTCTACAGGGATATAAATAAAAGTATTAATCAAGAAAGGAACAAATAGAAGACCTTCTACTGAAGCTTCCCTGTTTTGATTAAGGGAGACATTCAAGTTTATGGAAGACACGTTCTAATCTTAACTCCTTAGGTCCAGATTCTGCTGGAAGGGATTCTTAAATGCTGAAACAACAGTTTTTATAGTACATTTTTTGGCTGTGGTGCTCTGCCGGACTCACATTGGGGCAGGCGTTCTCTCCTTGTTGTCCCACCAGGATGTGAAGCAGCTCGGCCCTCCTGAGAAGGAAGTCTGCTGTGATGTACACACCGAGTGACCTGCTCATGGCCATCACGCTTCGCCCACCAGCTGCACCGCAGGCAGTGATCCTGAGCAGCAACAAACATGTTGATAAAGACAAAACGCAAGACACATATTTAAAGATGATCAGGAAGGAAAATAAAGCGCAATGGGTTCTTCTTCTGGTGAGTTTGGTGGGGAGATCTTTGCCTTATGGCAGCTGCAGATGAATTTCTGTGGTTTATTATCAGCTTCATTTAATGGGTCACATTAAGCCCAACTGAGGCAGTATGAGAACAAATCTGAACAACATGTGCTGTCCACAATGCTGCTAGTTTATTTTTTTTTTTAGCCCCAGGCTTTTTAGTTGTTTGTGTGCAGCTTGTTTTTGTGCAATTGGAGCTTCCAGAGTTTTCTACTCGGAGTCAAATCCAGGTTTAAACGGCTCATATCTTCAGGAGTGCCCACAGGAGTAATATTGATTTCTAAAAGGCTGCAGCAATAATCATGGAGCACCTCACACTGTGAAGCCAACACACTAGCTCTGAATGTTGACAAATTTCCAAATTTTAAAGCTCCACGATGGCAACAGAGGTGGGTGGTTTTGGATTCAGGTGGGGAGTGAATCACGCCACATGTCCTCCCTTCTGAAGAGAATCTGTTAGGAATGTTTCTCTTCGCTTGTAGAGGGATTGATGCATGGAGCTGCGGAGGTAGGCGTGAGGGGAGAGTCATATTTGCAGCAAAACCATCAGAAGTACAAATGGTTGAGTTTGCAATCTACATTGCAGCAGATGGAAACTCATCAGTTTAAGTGAAATGGGCCTGAGCCTTGAGAACAATTCAGCTGAAATTAGATATTTACATAGACTGCATAAAATATTTTTTCTCTCCATATTTATTCCAGAATAATGACTGCTTTCCATAAATTTGATTTGGTAAAACTGCCTTTTAAAATGACTAAATCGTTATTCATTTAAAAAAAAAAAGTAAATAATGCCCAGGTGATGATGTCACAGTTTTGTAAGCTTCTGATTGGCTAATTCACAAAATGTAGGTTAAATGAGGTTCCCTGTAGTGTGTTGCAGTTTAAGGAAAAGCCTCAAACTTGCTTCTTTGTGTGATATCAAATGTCCCATGTCAATATGTTCAATCAATTACATACAAGTATAAAGAGCGTGGAAATGTGCACCTATTGTATAAACCCAGAACAATATAAATTATATTACATTATATTATATTTTATCATGTTATGTTATATCTGACTGAAATCCAGAACAAGAGAAACACTTGCAAAGATTCTGTCTGAAGCTGGAAAGAAAGTCATTCTGACCAGAAACAGGAAATGTTTAGTATGATATAATGCAAGATATTGAGAAATGATTGCTTTTCTGTCTTTATATACAATCATATACATGTCTGGTTTCAGCTGCAGACATAATTCTTCCAAAGGAAAAGTGCTTTGACTTCCCACCTGCATAAGGAAGGAGAATAAGAAACCATGAATGTGTTTTTATTCCCGTTCCCATTGCTAAAAAGCTTCGTCTCTCCATCCATTAATCCACTAACCAGTGTTGGTGTTAAATATATGTCATAAACTCACGGTGAACTTTTACATTTCATGGTTAAAAATGGACAAAGAAAGATCTGTCAGCTCCATAAAATTAGGTCTGGAAAAATCTGAAGTATTTGCATAAAAGCCCACAGTAACCCTGACTATGAATTATTCCAGTGAAAATGGCGGTGTAAGTGTGTGTTTATCTTGGCAGCAGGCCTACCTGTAGGTGCCTGTTTCTGGGACCCGCCATATTTGAATGCCTTTGAGGGGCCCGTGGGTGCCGACCGTCACGTTGATGTTGCTGCTTCTGTAGGAGTTGAGGCACTGAGTGGGAGTCGGGCCCTCAGGACCCACAGCCCCACAGGTGTGAAAAAACCATTTCTTGGCTGCAGATGAAGAACAAGGAAAAAGCAAACGGCTTAGTTCTTTGTGAAGCACATACACACAGCTGCAGAAAGACAAATAGTTTGACTCTGTCACACATACAGACTCAAGGATGATGAGCTGGCTGACATTCAGTGCGCACCACAGACTCTCAATTCTTTCATTCTGCTGTCATTCAACACTTAAAGCATTTCCCTCTGCTCCACAGAAGATATAAAGCACATTATTACATGTAGTGAAGGTAAGCTTCAAACTGAGATCATAGCCATAATAGCAGCAGGGAGGCACTGACAGGATCACAGGTGATAAACATTTCTGCTCATTTTGTCTGTAATCCCATGAGTCAAAGCTAATTTAAGTTTTTTTTCTCTGCAATTAGTTTCACATCAGTCTTGTCAGATGGACAAGGAGGAACGAACAGCTGCAGCGCTAAATCCTGATTTCAGAAGCAGCATCGAGGCAGACTTTCTAACTTTTGTCTCAGAGTCATCTGTCTTTCAATTAATTGTTTATGCATCTGGACAAAAAGGAGGGAGAGGGGATGGCAAAAAACAAAAAAACAAGTAGCACAATTTCCTTATCTCTAGAACACAATCTATGATAAAGTGCAAAACAGTATGTGATAAATTAAATCTGACTTTACTGCATTCAAGGGGAGAGTAAGGTGCTGGTAATCAAATTCATTGATAAATTCATCATTATCAGTGTTACTATCTCTATAAAAGATGGAGATAGTATATTCTCCATTTGTTACCATGGAGAATATAGATGTATAATATAGATATTCACAAAATTTCAAGGAGGAAATATAAAAACAATGGCTTAAGGCAGCATTGTATAGTTGCTGTTCTACGATCCAAGAAATAATAAAAGGGCAAACTATTTGAATTCCACTGTTTTACAGAGAGAAAATATTTTTGAGCAGCTACTAGTCATACTAAGAGAGGAGTGTCCAAACTTTTTGGCATTTTGACCAAAGTCTTCATGTCCAAAATACTCACAGGCTAAAAAAAAAATAAAGTAAGAAACAGATTGATGACTGCTTTATTTCAAGAAAGATAGGCAGCTTTTTTAAAATTTAGACTAAAAAGAAATGTTTCGTCAATGCTTAGCACTAAGAATAGGATCCGGGTCACTCTTTTGAGTCATATTTGTTGAATTTAGAAATGTTTTCAAAATTCTTCAGAAGCAGATTTGGGTGAACCAAAGTCTGCTTTTGAATAAAAGTCACTAGATAGACAGGCACTCGGGCAGGGCTACATCTGTGAACTGTTACGTCCCAGCACCACTGCCAGGGGTCCAAGAGCGAGACGCAAACTTCATATCTGCACAAACACGTCAAATCAACTGTCAAGCACGGTGGTGGGTGATGATTTGAGCTTGTAACTTCTATTGTCCGAAGTATACTGTAACAGGTGAAAGGGTACAGCTGCAAATCTGTTCATCTACTTCATGATTTATTCTCGTTTCCCAGCCACAGGACCTGTCAGGAAGGTCAAATGTGAAGCAATCTGCCTGACAGAGGAAGCTTAGCACAAACTGGGTCACTAACAGGGCAACGATTTCAAACACAGCAGCAAATCTACAACTCAATAGCTGAAAGAGAAAAGAATCAGAGGTACAAAGGCCTAGTCAAAGCGTAAACCAGAAACTCTATATTATGCAATGCGATTTCCAACATCTGACTGTGGGAAAGAGACATGGTGACTAATATCAATATAATATCAATGATTATCAGGTAAGTCCAGGCATGCTTAAATAGTGAAGGCAGCAACATAATCTCTCTCTGTTTAAGTTATTTGTATTTGTGAAGTTTGGCTCCTATGACATGAATTCATTCGGTGTTGAGCACAAACCATTCTTGTGTTTGAAATGATTCCCTCATATCCAGATGGTTTCCCACTTGACCACATTTTACAGTTCTTGTTGGTCCAGTGTGAGTGAATTCCCGTCGAAAACCCACCACACAGCTGGCGTAATTACTAACTCTGCGATGAGCACTTGGGCAGAACAAACAAAAACAAGATGAGCTCTCAGAGATGAGGGTCCTCTCTAATAACCGCTGTTCACACTCGTCTGGTCCTCTCACTTCCAACAAGTATGAATCCAGATGCAAAAGACCTCCCAGTGGACTGTATCCCTGCCTGAATACTGCATGAACCCATGAACTTTGCCACCAGTAGTAAGCAATTACCATAGCAAGTGGTGGCCTCCATCAGAAAGAGGGCTGGCAGTGTTCATCAGAGGGAAATTGTTCCAAATGTGTTGCAGAGAAGAAAAACTTCAAGAGAAAGAAGAAGGAGAATGTTTCTGATTGGACTGAAGCTCCTGCAGCAACATCCCAGCATTCTCCAGATGGTGTTTTTTGCATTATAGAACATTTTATTTCTTTATGGCCAACAAAGGCATTTTTGGGGGCAGAGAGTATCAACAATACCAATGTTCTTCTGGCATGCAGAAATCATTGAGAACCACTGATCAGCAGCATCTGAGCATTTCTGCTTGTAACAGACAGATGGACAAAAGGGCAGATGGACCAAGCTTTTGCCAGGCTGCGCTGCAAGGCACGTCATGTCAAAAGCAGAATTCTTCAAATTTTGATTTTTTTTTAAACTCTTGCCATGATGACATTTGGCCTGGGTGGATTCATCCCCATAAATCAGGAAACAACTGAGTCAATCAGAGCTTTGAGACTGCATTAAAGCTGACGGCAGCTCTTTAACAGACCTGGCCATTCGATGCAGTGACGGGTCAAACACAGGAGAGATCTGCTTTCATTGCACGACAACATATTGTGATAAACAGCGTTGATCACATAAAATGCGAGTAAGTGAACTGTTCCTGGTCGACCGTGGTGTAAAGTGAGCTAATCTCGGTAATGGTGCTGTTATATAAAAAAAAAAGGCCACAAAATCTCAGATTTTAACAAGGTGTTCCTCAGTCTTAATGTAAAAAGACCAAATGGTTTTTTCTTTTCTTTTGTAATTTCACTTCTGGTTAAAATCTCTGGTACAGGAGTACAAATATATATTTCTATAGTGAACCTAAATATCTGCTTTTGTATCTAGAACCACAATTGAGCCAGTAGATATTTTATATAGGACCTGTTTGTCTTAAGCAAGCTGAAAGAGGTCCAAACCATCATGGAAGACTGCTTTTCTGAAAGCGTGTACAAGGACTTGAGGAGCTGCAGTTCTGAAGAAGCCATCGACGCTTTTCTCTCATCACACTACAAAACACTCACCCGTGTCTATTTTCCATCTTCTAGCACTTCAACTAACAACAAAATGCTCACTGGTTGCCTAATATATCCCACCCACTAACAGGTGATATGATGGAGAGGATCACTTCACCTGTCATGATGTCATGCCTGATGGGACTCTTTGTATTACTGGGATGGAGACAAGAAATTGATGCTAATAGTTGACAGCTGTGTCGGTAACAGGAGACTGATGCAACTGGGGGAAACTAATGGAAGAGACTAAATGAACACTACAAAGGGAACACGGTGATCTTGTGAAATGCTAAGCAGGTCATAAACCACATTTATTCAAAATATGTAAAATCCAGATCAAATCCTTCAGATTATGATACCTAAAGAATAATTTTGGTTCAACAATCTGATTTTTAATCTTCTCTGTAAAGGTTGCTCTAAAGATTTTAATAATTCAAATGATAGTTGAATTTCCACTGTTTTATGGAAATGTACTTCTACCTAATAGGAGAAAAAAACCTACTACAGGAACGGGTTTTCCCCCTACATTAAGTTTTCATTGTCTGTCTAGCTCCTTCATCCTAATAATCCCCAACTTTACCCCCAATAAGATTCACCATTTTTAAATAATAATAATAAAAAAAGAACACAGCATTGAGCACAATAGCAATTTCTTCCTCACTGCCGTCCTGTTTTAAGATGAGCACATCTTATCCTGCAGCTGGTTTCTTCTTTGGGCCGGTCATTAGAAAGATACATCAAGACTGTCACATTAAGACTGGCTCTGAATGCTCAAATAAAAACCTGAAGAGTAAAGACTCAAATTAATTAAAACCCCTGGTTTATGTGACTCAGTATCCATCTTATATCCGACTTGGTGACTGCTAGTTTCCATCTTCAGCTGAAAATAACACTTTATAAGGAATTTTTGTAGGTCAAAGCTTTAAAAAACAAGGAAACAATTGAAGCTGACAGATTTTTATTCTGTGCAGCTAATTTGCAAATCTAAAATGGCTGAAGCTCCTTTCTGTAGACAGTGCTCAAAGGACGGCGCCTGTTGTCAGAACCCATCAGAATACTTCAATCAACATGTCGTCCAACTTTGATTTGATGCCATTTCTCATCAACAACCTTTGGGCTGCTGCTGCTGCTGCTGTTTTGTGAATGAAACTGGCTCATCTTTAAATGGAGAAGGGTTTGTTTAAAGAATCTAATTCTTTCACATCCTGCTGGATAAAAAGTGAACACAGTGATATGTTGAGGCATCATGACAGTCTGCTATAAGGACTTATTGTTTCAAAGCTTAGAAAATCTTTGACAGCCACAGACAAGCAAACATATCCAGAAGACAAAGAAAACTGAGACTGGCTGTATTTTCTAACACAAAAGGCAAAGTAGACATACAATTTTATATATTGTATTTTTAGGTCCAATAAAGGGCCTAAACTTGTGGTTTTGAATAGAACATTTAAAAATTAACATGTATAAAGTATTACCCCTGCAAACCTTTCTATAAGAGTTACTAGCAACTCACAGGCTATACATAATTTCAGTATCAGTTAATGTGCCGATTAATTAGCAAAATACAGCTTGGAATATATGATTTGTTGGTTGTTATTTTCGGTTGTCATGATTGGTCACTTTCTGTGCAAAAATGATTTTTAGCAAGTTGGATGGAGTTTTGCAGTAGATGCTAAAGGTCATAAGTGTTGGAAGTAACTTTGCTATCCAATTATCTGATATCATGTAGCCCCCCTCCGGTGAAATCAGATGGAGTAAAGCTTGAAAGTAGCATCTTTCGACTAAGCACACATTTTCAGTCAATGTTTTTCTAAAAGTTAACTAAATGCAATATCACAATGTAATGTTTCAGTAGTTAATGAGGCATGCTGCCTTTCACTGTTCAATAGCATTTGCACAATTAATATTTAATAGCGATACTACTGGTAAAAACTGCAATGCTGGTGTTATTAACCAATATTTTACAGATTATTCTCCTTCTTTACTCCAACTCAGTGTCCTACCACACTCTTTATTGTACCCACAAATACATACATCAGGTGTGGGCATTAGAGCAGGTTGAGTCAGGTTGTGCAGAGTGGGAATGTTTGAAATTTAACATATTAACAAAAATTGTCTCCAAATGATATTGGATACATAACTACTTTAGAGAATATCTTCTAATCTATTTTTGAAATATTTTAATTCAACTGATGATTTGGCCTTCAAAAACAATCAAAACAATAATGAAACAACATGTGACCGTTCTGGAAATTTAATTGCCAACCCCTGATGTAAATGCTGCAGAAATATTGCACGAATAACAAACTAACAAACTGCTATTATCCTTATTTCAATGCTGCGCCATGCATATGGTCTTTCAGCACAGAGGAGATCTACTTCTTTTGTCATGCCAATTAAGTTTGCAAAAGAAAAAGAAAAAAATGTTGTTCTTGAATTTTTTAACCTTCACCTCAGAAAACATTACATTTAATGTCAGGTGGATCATAAACAACCCATGTGCTTCATATACCTCACAGAACTGGATTTTTTTTTTTAAAGCTCCACTCTTTGAAGCCACCTGGTAAATTTTTTTTCTTGAGGAAGGAAGCTGTAGAGACAATGACAAACTGTTATTACAACAAAATAAGCTTCATAATAAATTTCTGCATTAATTCAAAAAACAAATGAAAGGTTCTTGGCCTAAAACCTAAGAATTATTCAGGCATATATGTATCCTTATTCTGAGCCATCTCTTCTATAAATAAGTAAACGATGAGTCAGGTACGGATGCTGCAGAGCATAACGTTTGTGAGAACTAAAAGTTTCTGCTCCCAAAGAGGAGGTACATTCATGAAGGAAAAACGCATAAACAAAAAGAAAAGAATCAAGGTGAACTCGGGGGGATGGGAGGAAAAAAGTGGGACAACAGACTGAGATCAGAGCAAGTTCTGACAGTGAGACGGGATAGCAGCGTGAGAAGGCAGTGATACAAGCAAACAGAGAGTCAATAACAGCTTTTTACATGCTAGAGACAAGAGACAAATGTAGAAATGAAAGGGAACAAAATGTCCGCGTCCCAGATAGTGGGGTGAAGAGGAGGGTGAGGGGAGACATGAACATTTGGTGGGGTTAATCACCCAGTGTGTCGGGGGGAAGATGAGAGGCTTGTTGGAGTGACAGATCTGCTGAGCTAAAGCCCTCGTCAGGCCTGCCAGGCTGTCCTCCACATGTCAAAGCACCAGGCTAAAGAAGGCTGCTGTCGAATGGCAGCCGCTGAAGGCTGCCTGTGGAAGGGCCAACCCAGAACTTCAACTTCTTTCCCCCTGACTTAATATCTATGATAATCACAAGAGCGAGAGCAGTGGGATTTCAAACTCCCATCCTCCTTTGAGGCCTGCCGCCCTTTTCCCAACCATCCTAAATATTACTTGTGTAAACCTATTATACTGCTTTCGTTCTGCCCTTGAAGCAAATATCTTAAGACACTTGGATGTTTCTCTGCAGTCAGTTGCTGCCTGGCTCTTGTGTCTGCTGTGTCAGATGTTAAACATTCCCTCACACAGTCACTTCATTGTTCTACAATGAAGAAGACCCACAGAATAAGGCATTAAATTGGATAATCCTAAAAACTTTAGCCAATTAGGCTACAAACGTACAATAAAGACGGTTCCTCTTTGAGCTGCTGCTAAGGTTTCTACCCACTTGCCTCTCTCCGCGTAAAAATACAGTGCTGAATCTTTGAAGCTTTCCAGAATGTGTTGTGTTGCTTAAATACCAAAGAAAAATATTTTCATTTTGTAGAAACTCAGACTCTTTAATTTGATAACTGTTTCCCTCTGTGGCTCCTGTAAGAAGCTTCATTTGAGTGAACTGGTGCCAACTCAAATTCAGTAAACAGCATTTAAAAGACACAAGCAGACCTTTTAAAACCAGACCTCAAAGTTGCTGGACTACATTGGATATAAAAAACAAACAAAAATAAACCATTACAACCATGATAAATCATTTCAGAGTTTTTTTTCTAACTTAAACATGACCTCTAATCTGGAGAACCCAATAGTGAAAAAACTGGAATCTTTTCTGGGAAAAACTAAAAATGCTGTGGTAGTGGACATCCCTAAACTAATACTGTGGTTAACCTCTTCATTTTATGATAATACTATGTCCTATTAATTAGTCTATCACTGTGGCCAGTCTGTGAGCAGAAGGAAGAGTTGTGAACTATTACGTCCATTTTCTGCCCTGTTTTGCACTTGTAGTCTGCTTATAGTTGGCTGTAGTTTGGCAACGGCAGTAGAAGAAGTTAACAAAGGCATTCAGTCCGTACTGGCCACGCTTCAAAATATTGAGCAATTAAACAGGAATATTTAAGACATTTTTTTTCTGGCAAAGATGTCGTAGCCCTAGTTCCCACGAGGCAATTTCTGTACTTGCCCGAAATTTCTGCAGCTCATTTATTATTGCTGTTGGGCTCTAGGCACTCGGCCTGACCACATTTCTTCTTGTCTTTTCATTGATTTAGGAGGAACGTCAAGTTCTTGGGAATGTTACTCCTGCACATACTTTCCCCACTTGATGAACTCTATCTTGATCATGTTCTATTGCTAACTAAATGAACTGAAAATGTATTTGTAACCTTGTTCTGACTGATACCTTTATATGAATTCAATGGTGTTTTAGACAGTGTCAGAAGAAGAATATTCTTTAACTTTTAGATGGAACTTTGAACATGTCAGGAAATGTCTACTAGAGTAGTTTAACTTTATTTGAGGTTAGCTTGAGGCACTTTAACTTTTGTTTGGTGTTTAATGACTCATAATCAACATGAGTTTGAATGTGGTTATAGATTTCAATTATTTTAGATTATACTATTTTTAACATTACAAAACTGTAACATTTAACAGGGATGTACAGACTTTTCACTTACATTAATGAAAACCAAAACACAATGGCATAAAAACTGTGCAGTGTGTTTTAAAGTAATAGAGAAATAAAAGTTTAGACATCGATACAGCCATGGGATATTGTGGGTGATGTTTTTGTAATATTTGAGAGGAGGTCATAAGTATTTTGGCCTTCGGGTTTACTCTGACATAGCTGACGAGTTGGTTAGAAATCAGATGCCTTAACTTTGCCTGAAGATAGAAAGTTTAATCCTTGACAATATATGGTAAATGTCATAAGGCCAAAGCATGAAAGAGGAATTGAATGTGTATCAGACATTTTAAACGTCGATTAAAAGCACAAGTGACACTGACTATATTCCCTTCTCTGAGCTGCCCAGATCAATTTCATGTTGCATTGCAAGTAATTTCAGCTACTACATAATATTTTGTTTTTCATTTCTTTCTTCATTATTTGCTGCTAACCTGGATTTTTAGGGAAAAGAAACTAATAACACAGTTGATGATGAATCAATTGCACTTTTGTTGCTACTTTCGCTCTCTTGTCTTATGGAGGCAGTGAGGGTGAGCTATAACTTTCATATCTGCTTTACTTTTGCCTACAAAATATTAACAGCATGTAATTCATTGAGTATTCAAAAACGTGAATTAAAATGTAAATAATTGTATAACCAAGCAAATCCATAAGTATTTGAAATTATTATTAGGGTGTGCTTTCTTTTAATGTTCAATAAAACAGTAAACAGCAGTATATAGAAGCCTGGCTTATTATTTTTCTATTGTACAGCTCAACATATGTGCCAGATGTGATGTTTGCTTTGTGGTCAGTGAACATGATAAATATCAGTTTTCTGGTCACTGCATTTGAACAGTAACACTGGTCCTTACATGTAAATAATTAAGGGCTAGAAGCCCTTGCTGACAAATAAAATCATCAGGAGACATTAAACTATGAGTAGATACTCTGATAACTTTTAGAGGAGAAGTTTTCAAAAGTTCAAAATGCATTTCAAGTACTTCAAAGTGCTTCTATGGAAGAACATTTCTGAGAAGGTCTCATAGAAAAGTAACTAACTTGCAGCTTAGCATCTGCAAAACGAACCTCTGCTTGTCTTTACTCTTTTGAAGTAAGAAATTTACAGAGTGCGAGATGAAAAATGTCAAGTCAGTGGATCTGGCTCCACTGACATTCTCTGGAGACAAATTGGACGGTTTTACACTTCAAAACTGTCCGTCCTGCTCCATTTAATGCCGAAGGAGATCTCTGATTCACTCGCTCAGCTGTTGAACACAGAGCACACCAGTAGGGGGCACACTTACTTTGTTGCAGGCCACACACTGACATCATACCCAGCAGGACAAGAGTATTTGTAGCTCATTAAAGCGTGTAAGCGTGAGTGTGTGGGAGAGGGCAAAACAGGTGTTATAGACGCAAAAAACACCAACGTGTTTTTTCCCCCTCATTCACTCACACATGCATCTAATTTATTGCAATAAAACACACTTACAATAATCTGTGGTGATCATCGGAGGGCTTCTGATGTCAGGTACTGAAGTCTTACTGGTAGGTAACAATGGGAGCTGGGTTATGCTGGTGGCCACCGGTGGAAACTCCCCGTTTGCTGAAATTAAAAGAAATTCAGAGAAAAAAAGCTCAAGTGAGTAAAGATCTCAGGGGGTGTGTTAAGCCACCAGCAGGGGTGATTCTTTAGTTTATTACACCTCTAGTCATACAGGAGAGAGAAACACATCCTTCCCTCCATCTCATCCAGTATTTAAATAGCAGAAGACGTGGAAGCACAATTGAGTCTGGTTAATTCTTAGCAATTCATCAAACCTGTAGACTCATTGCTGTCCCGGCATGGTTCTCATTCTTGCAGGTAAAACCTTGCCTGGCTGGCAATGAAGGAGAGTATTTGGTGGATGGGGAAATGGACGTTGTTGGTCTTGTTCATAGTGACAATGATACACTATTTTGCAAAAATATTCGCTCACATACACATGTAGTAAACTAAAAGGACTTATAGCTCTTTACTTAATTAATGAGATGCTTAATTTACGCAAAGTTTAGGAGGTCAGGCACTGATGTTGTCAGGAGATTTTGCTTACAGTCCCTACCAAAGGTACATAGGGGTGTAAAGGTCATGACTGAGCAGGTCTGTTAAGTTATTCCCACACAAAACTCGCTTATGCTTTGTAGATTGGTACGCAGTCAAGTTTTACAATTTGCTCTTGTTACAGTCACTCACAGAAGTCATGATTTACATTAATCTTTCTGAATTGTTTAGTGAAAGAAATATAAAATGTCAAGGTGTGATATGCATAATGAAAGAGAAAAACATTTGGTCTTTATTTTTCACCCAAGGCAGCAGCTTGTATTTTAGTCTTAGTGAAAAATGTTATTCAGAGCCAGAGGTCTTAAATCTTTAATGGTATCACTCTTCTAATTACTGTAAATAATTGCATTTTGTGAATGTGTGCCTCTCTCTTTTAGTAAAAAGAAATGCATTTAAAGGAGGTGCTTTTATAAAAGAAATAAAAAGCTTTTTATTTATAAAACTAACATTTTCTTTGGCTTTCTTTGTCTTAATTTCTAATGGAAACAGGAATATGATCAGTAAAAAAAAAAGATCACTGCTGGATCTGAGTGAGAAGCAGCTGGGATGACACTCAGGCTCTCCACTTCTGAGGCCATTCTGGTACCACTGGGAGCAAGTCTGCCACAAGCGTGGGATGTTCAAGTATTTTGGTCTAGGGTGGCAGAATAGAGTGGGTGTGCAATAGTCAAATGGAGCTCCACAGGCAGATACAGGCTCTGATACTAGCTAGAAAGAAGAAAAAGTTACGCTAAAAAGTGAAGCTATTACTGCTATGTCTACTTTCCAAAGCCTTTATAGTTATTAAACAAGATCATGACCTGGATACAAGCAGCTGAAATGAGCTTCCACCTGACCAGGTTGCCTCTCCCTTTGCACCCAATCGTCCCTGATTTGTATGGCGAGTCAGGAGAAACTTTCTCTTTCTCTTAACTGTAAGTAAGATCCAGAAAGATATGTGGAAAATCTCTGCAGCATTTACATGAAGCTTTTTTGATTGCCAGTAACTTCAAATAATGAAAGAATCTGACAGAGACCCTGGTTTTTAAAACCTTACGTTGGTTGAGGTTTTGTTTGCAAATTGTTTAGTTCCTAGATCCATAGAGAAGGATGGTAATAAACAAGAAGAAGCATCTGTGTCCTGAGTGAGATTAAAATCAACTATACACATAGCCAACAAGTGACTATTAATGAGAAGAGGGAACCTTAAAATGAAAACTGTATTCTTTCAACAAGATCTTTAATTGGTCTGACAGAAGTTAAATTCCTATCTTGCAGTCTCTAGGTTAATATTTAATTCACCACAGCTCACCAGAAAGAAGCCGCAAGAGGTTCGCTCTGACTAAGAGCAAAGACTACATAATTTTGTGGGCATGTTTCACTCCTCCAGGGATTCAGAGATCATTCTGATGCAACAAATACAACTCTGTCCACAGTGAAAGTAATCCTTCCCTGCATATTTCAGCAGCTCAAAGTTCACGTTAGCATTGAGTCAACAAGCCAACCTAAAATACACAGTTCTGAAAGTGCAAATTGAAAATCGTAATTGTGGAGTGACAAAAACTTTAACTTTATGGAACTTTGTTTTAATAATTGAAAATATTTGTGCAATTATTATTTCAATCCAACCTGGTTGTTTGCTCTGTCAGTAGCAGAAGAAACTGGTTTTCCTGAGTTTTGTCCTGCTTTGAACAGACCCCTGAGAGAGACTATGCACTCGCTGGCTAATTTATTAAGTACACCTTGCTTGAACCGGATTAGACCCTGTTTTACCTTCAGAAATATAGTAATCACTCCTGGCAGAGTTTCAAAAAGGAGTCAGAAATGTTTCTCTAAACCAAAGCCTCCCACATTTAACACATGGATCCAAAAGGTTAGGGACATTTATTTGAAATTGTTTAGATTTTTCTTTTGCTATTTGCGATAACAAGAACCTAAAGAGGAACACCTGGTTAGTGTATTTCCTTTCTGGAATAGAAAGGCTGGAGAATCAGCTGGAAACAGAGGGATGTCTAAGTTTTACTCCTGGATATGTTACCTCTGTGACCCAAACTCAAATAAGGAGAAGATAACGGCTGGATGGCTACATCACTGCTTGGTTGGTAGAAAATAGCAGCAGACAGTACACTAATTAATATTACCAGTACAAATAGCACAGTTCGCCTGATCTGTAAACATGCTACCTAATTCAAAACCTTGCAAGCCTTTTCAGCTTACAGATACAATTCAATTTTTTTCTTACAGTTCATAAAAGATGAACAAGCTCTTTCTGATTTACCAATTTTACAAAAACAACCCATGATTACCCTGTAAAACAGGCCATTTCCTAATACCTTTGAACAGTGGATCAAAAAGATGTGACTCGGTGTTGCATCACCTTGAATGACACTCCAGTCTCTCGCTCATTATCTGATAATCTTTCCTACCTCTGTACAGTGCCACACACATTGTCAGTGTTCTGTTGTTGTACCGTTTGTCCTAGTTTAGGACATACAGAAAAACAACAGTATTCAAGCTGCCTAAACGATCTTTTTTCCACAGCTTTAGATCCAAACTTTCTGTTCTGATCACAGATGTTATTCACTTGATGCTGTTGATTTTTCTTTACACATCCTAGCTATGTTTCTCCATCATGACCCTTGATTGTTGCTGCACAACTTCAGGTATTTACTCTACAAAGTCAAAAAAATTTTTTGTTGGATTTCATTGACTTAATAAACCCGGAGCAAAAAGACAGGCAGGTTCAAATTAAGGCTATTTTCCTTCCTTCTCTCAGTAAATAATGCAGAAAGATGATATTGTGATTGTTTCAGCCACATTCAGACTGTCATAGTTCTTCAGGTTATGAATAACTCTGAGGCTTCTGTGCCTAGAGCAAAAAACTTGAAATTGTAAATGATCCTTTATAGTCACATAACCCACATATTAAAACCGATTCCTATTCTCTATGTGGATTTGCTCATGGAGAGGCCAATTTTATGGCTTCTGGAGTTAATTTGCATTTTATAAAGAAGAAACACAGTGAAGGTTTGCAGTCGTCTTACACAGCATAATGTCAGACCGGCTGTTCATACTGCAGCTTCGTGTTACTCCCCGCAGAGCTGCGCTGTTTGGCAAAAAAATTATTTGTAGATTTATTTTATTTTTCCTTTTTAAGCCTCAAATATTTCTACTGTAACTAGCTGCATATTTTCACCAATTTTTTTGTGATGAGTGAATATTGCTTCAGAGAAGCTGAAAAACATTTACAGGAACTCAAGCTGAAATCTGACTACGGGTCCCTTAATTGCGATGAGCCGACGACTTGCCCACAATGTGTCATTTGCCTCCTTGGTGAGAACAAATCAGACTCGCTTTTTTCCCTCCTTCATCATCGCAGCAGCATCAGGGGAGAAAAACAAGACTTTTCATCTTTATCTCTGTAATCATTTTAGCACAACAGTACTCCCGCTCTACCATTCCGGATCCCCCGTCACCTCAGGCAGAAGTCTCACCATTTGCGACAATATGGCAGGGGGGGTCCCTCAGCAGCTAAGAGCTTTAGAAACCTTCTGCTTTGTGGCAGAGCTGGGTTTGGTCAAACCAAAACATGCTTGCTTCGAATTACAGCAAACTATTAAACTTTAACGTGCCTTGACTCTTCTTCAGGGCAAAATTTGCCGTTAAATGGTTGTCTGATCATAAATCTTTAGTCTGACATTAAATATGCAGCTTTGGACCTATTTGCTGCAGCTGATGACTCTGCTGAACATTACCTGTGGCAAAAAAATAAATAAAATAAATAGAAAAAAAAAAAATCATGTAATTTTGTCTTCAAATGTTTGAAAAACTCAGCTGTGCATTTTTTTTTTCAAATGTGGCTGCAGGAAAATCAATATCTCATTCCCTTACTCCACAATCCACACAGAAATATGATTGTTTAAGACTGCAGCTCAGGAGCATTGATACAGATAGAGATTACGTGCAGCATAAGAGTGATTGCAGTGGGAGAAGGACTCCATGCAGTCATCTCTTTCCATAACTAGGACCTGTAGATGTTTTACTTGTTGTCAGTGAATTCACCAACTTTTTGAATCTTCGACAGAGTTGCTAATAAACTTGCCTGCATTGTTATTCTGGGCATAACAACACGTTGCAGCATTGGTATGCAGCTGCAGCGGGAACAAGAGCTCGCTCGCTCAGGTCCAGCACTGAGCTGCTTGATCCACAGGGCAGGGCATCAGCGGCCGTGACTGTCGCTGTTCATTAGTATTGTGCTATAAGCTACCTGAGGCGCCCCAGAGACCTGCTGCTGGGAGAATGGGAGGGTGAAGGCACCACACAGGCACATCTCAAAATGTCTCAAGTTTTTAACAGTTTTGATGCCAGGGTGGGTGGGAAACACAGGGTTAATAAATAGACAAGCAATATTTTAGAATTTTGTTTATAATAGCAATGGTGCTTTAAGTCTAAATCTAGAGATCTGTGTTTAATTCTTTAATGCCACACATATCATTTTAAATGCAGGCATTTCTTAGGCTTTTACTTTTGTTCCATAATTGAAATTTTGCTCAAACATTTGTGAATGCCCTCTGGTGGATGGTCTAAGTACTGCAGGTGGCAAATGACGAAAGTAAAGATGGAGCAGCGTCCTTCACCGACCGTAGTGAGCGTAAGTGAGATGAATTTGGACCGACCAGCCTTCAGATTTATTCCTGCTTTTATCTCGGTATATGTCCTGTTGCCTAGCAACTGTGACAGAGCTAAACACAAGCTGGTAAAAATGGCAATCGAAAATTATCCTGAGTTTTTTTTGTTACTTATTTAACAATTATTTAAATGAATTAATTTAATTAATGAATTTTTCACAATACCTTTTTTTTTTTTTTTAAATACATGTTTATGTGAAAGACAAAATTCTAACAACATAACTGCTTAACCCTTTTAACTTAACTTTTGTACCACCAGGCATTAATGCACATATTTAAAACTGTTCTCCACTCCCCTTCCATCTCCTGCTTCATCTGCCATTGTTATAAAAAACAAAAATATTCCGTTCGACCTGTAAGAAAACTTAATATATCATGGTCTGCAGAAACCAGACCTAACTGTCAAATCCATGGATAAGATGGATTAGGAAAATTCTTTGAATATAGGCAGCCTATATTCTATAGTAAGACTGATTATGCCACATTGCTGGGACATAATCAGTTTTCAAATCCGGCCTTTGAAGGGTGCAACATGACTCCATGAACAGGTGGGAAAACCATCTAATGAGCTTACGGGTCATTCAACTATAAGGAAAGTTTGCGTTCTGATTTTTTCCTGATTCCAAAATCATTATTGTTAAACCTCTTTTTGAATTTACTCATTTGATGCTTGTCAACTGTATTTGATGATCTGAAACAAGTAATTTGTTGTAAATGACGTAACAAGAAATTCATAGGGGATCAATAATTCTGAGCTTTTTAACATCGCCACCACATACCAATATTACAACCTGAAACATCACATTTGTTTAAATCTATGTGCATACACCTGGAATTGCAAAAATAACCATTGTAACATACAAAATGGACATAGTTTTGAGTCCTTATCCATACTTCTATGTTCTGCATGTTTCCTCTAATTCTTTTGTTTTCACACGAGGAGAACAGATGGTGCTGTTTGGTCCATTAGATGGAAATTTTGATCTCTAACTTAAAATATCCTGACGATTGCATTTTATAGTGTTCTCCTACCTTAAGCATTTATACTGACTATATTAACTGTCTACATGGCATATGAGCCTGAAGATGTTGCATCAATTTACATTAAATAAACTATTGGCAGTTGATTATGTATGTATTTATTTAACCACTTACTCTCCTCATGTGAAATCACAAGCTAGGTGGTGTTGTGATGTGTTGTAATTTCACTGAAATATAATAAAAGGAAGCATTTATAAGGAAAACGATAATTCACCGAACAAGAATGGCGAATTCTCATTGAAACTAAAAAAAGAAAAAGCTAAGGCTTTAATTATAAGAACTCATAAAGGAGAACAGGGCAGCCAAACATAAATCCCTCTGACTGGTAATTGATAGCTGACCTTTTATCCACTGTTCATAAAGCTCATGTAAAGTTCACAGCAGTCTTACTTTGACCTGCAGGAGAATTTGTTTATGTCAAGTCCAGACTTTGCTTAGAGACAAGCTCATCTCCACTGTAGAGTATGGGCATATTAATAAATACTAACTGTTGAGGTGATACTGGAGGACTAATTAATCCGAAATTAGATTATGAATGAGGCCCTGGGTATGAATAAAACACTTTAATCAGCCTCATAAGTATTCACTGCAAATGCACTGAGGGTTTGTGAAATGTCTGCTCTTTGTTTCTTAACGCCAGCACTTTAAGGGGTAATTGATAAAAACTTGTATCTGTATTATCATTACAGGTAGCAGATAAAAACTCAAGTAAATGTTAGGTAATTACCAAAGCAATAACAAAAAAAAAAAAGGAAATATGTATGATGTGGCTGGAAGAAACAAGTTTTCAATAAATTTAAGAACAGTCTGAAGCGCTGTTCAGAGATTTATGAATGTTCACTTAATGTTGACCTTCAAGTTGTTTATTTAAATCCTTCTTTGCTCCAGGATTAAATTACTAAACATTTATAATCGCTTTTATCAGGTTCAGAATTATACATACAGGTTCAAAGACGCAGCTATACCCCCGCATATAATGGGTTGAATGTCCTTTCACAAAATGCACTTTGACTGACAGTTTTTGTTGTCTTCAACAAGCTACTGTCATAAATCTGGTTGGATATTTGACCACTCTTCTTGGCAGAATTGGTTGAGTTCATTGGTTGGCTGGCTTTAAACCATGAACACTTGTCCAATAATTTGGAGCTTTTTGGAATCCATTCCAGAAGAATAATCTTATCCGCCTTTAACGATTCCAAAACCAGTGTTGATGTGTGTTTAGGCTCACGGTTTTGTTTAAACACACCAGTTTCAGTCCTCGAGCTGTTTGATTTGGTGACGCTTCCAAATATCTTGTAGTTATGTAAAATTGTTGTAATTATCTTAAAATCTGCAGTTGTTTAAAAATGGCTCCAAAAGATTTTACAAACTAGTCTAAATCTACAATTATCCCTCCTAAATCTCCACACATTTCTTCATTGTTCTGATTATTGTTGAGTCCAATAAATAAAAGCTGCAATGAATCCTGATCATGAAGTTGTCACAGAAAGACATTTTACAACCATCATAACTACCTTTTAAAATTATTAAATATATGTCTGAGTTTGTATTTCTAAATAAAATAAAAATTAAAAATCTTCAACCAAACTCTGCGTTCTGGTAGTTTCTGTGGAAATAAACGAAGGCACACATTCACAAAGAGAAGAATGAACTTCCTACGCTGTCTTACCCAATAAACTAATTTAATGATACTGAATGAAAATAAAATGCTAAAACTGACAGCCAAGTCCAACACCTGAAGGGCAACAGATGCATCATCACCGTGATTTTCCAACCATATATCACGTTGCAGCACAGAGATGTGTAGGGTAACAGCCACGGATGGCTGATCCGCTGCGTAATATGTTCCCGGTATGTTTTCCCACTAAAACACATTACAGTGTTGTGTCACTCAGCGCAGATATCCATCATGCTCATCAGTCACAGTAATCACTCTTGGAAATGACGCCTTTTAGAGCGCCCACATCTCATGTTGGCTCTTTTGGACGTATAGGCATTGAAAAGCGACTGTGTCAAGTGCGGCTGCTGGTAATAGATACGGGGTGCAAGATGAAGAACTTTTCATCTGGAAAAAGAGCAAAATGGGAATAGATGATCCCTCACAGTGCTGACATTCCAACGATGCCGCTACGGAGGACATAAAGCACAAATTGGTGCGCAAATATTTTCTGTAAAATGTCATGTGCTTAAATAAAACAGTCCTTGGCCCAGTAAGGCTGGGTGATGGAGGATGATGATGACCCCTCCTCCGCTAGTTGGTCACACCACATTCAGCTGATTAACTATGTTGAGATTGTGTCTGCACTGATGAATTGCGAAAGAAATGAATACTGGAATCTAGATAAGTGCTAAACCATTTCCAGGATATCTAAAATCTAACAGTTTTTGGCACAACAAACCTCCATATCCTGACAGGATCAGTGTAATAATTAACCTACAAGCATCAGATGATGCATGGGTATGAGCCTGCCATGTCCCTGCCCTTCAGAGAATAATACTTCACCACTGCTCCATCTGAGCTCAACTCTGTCTGTTAGAGTTATATTCGGCGCTGGAGATGCTTGAGTCATTACTATTCTCATCACAGTTCAAACAGATTCCCTCAGATAGGCAGACACAGGGGGAGGCTCTGAACTCCTAACCTTTCATTCCCATTCTTACACGGCTGTCATCGCTCTCATGTTTTCGTACCAATAAACTTCCTCCGTTATAACACAAAAATATCTGGAGAGGTGACTCGAGGGTTGACCTTTCTAAGCTAGCAGTAAAACACTGGAACATAAACCCTCATCAATCAGCTAGAAACAGCTCTGACATTTTAAAACCACATCAGTTGTTCTTAGAGAAAGTGCTTTTAAAGAAATATCACTGACTGTCATTTCTACAAAGATTTGCTAATCTATGTGGAGTCAAGTCTGCAAGCAGGTTTACCTAGCAACATTTTCTTAAAGTGGAGTAGAAATATTGCCATCTTTAGTAAAACTACCTTTAAATGGCTTTGGCTTACAATTTACAACTCTAAATTTAACAAAAGAAAATGTACTTAAATAGCAATTAACATATATTTATTTAGTGCAAAATATAGACTAACAGGATGTTTTACATTATTTAAATAAAGAAGACCAAGATGGAGAAGCAATGAGTGAAAACCTCTTCACAACCACTTTATCAATCGCTCACATCGCTATGGGAGAAGTTTGGCCCACTCTTTACTAAATATTTGTTTCTGGAGTCTGGACTTTGACTAGGCCACTGCAACATCTCTTAATTCTTTTAATTTTAACCAAGTACTCTGTAGTGGATTTGCTGCTGCCGTGATCACATTTCATGTTTTCCATGACTCAGTTTACTTACAGTGCAGTGATGGACTCAGATGAGACTTTGTGTCTTTCTGAGATGCAAAGATAATTACAAAGTCGACCTTTTATCACCTGAAGAACATTTCAGAAGGTTAGCACTCAACATATTTACCAAAGTCTGCAGATGGATTATTTATTTATGTTAAATGATTTCCAAAAATCTTACCACTCCATGAAGACTGACTTTAATCACTTGGAAGCTCTTCCCAGATTGGTGGGTAAAAATTATTTCTTTTCAGAGATTATTGCTCATGCCTTTCCACCTTGGTTTGTGTTAACACACACCTTAATGAACCAGACAAACATTCATTCAAAAATGCAGCTATTACGTATGGAGGTTACTCATTAATGCGTTGTTTTGGGGGTACCAAAAAACTGCTTCTCTTTTGTTTCCGATGAATGTGGTGAGAATGGGCTCAATTTTTTTTGACAATTAAATAAAGTGCTGAGGTTCATTTAGCTAATTTCATTTTTTTTTTTCCTGATAAAACCTTCAAATAAAAGTGACATATCAATTCTACCATGGGCGTAGGTTTGGGTATGGACGGTCGTGACATGTCACGACCAATATTCAAGGGATATAAAATAGTCCCGACCAATTTTTGCCATATTAATAAAAAAAAA